>JAUTXW010000259.1:0-245000 GCA_030620095.1 Kuschelorhynchus macadamiae | reverse complement strand
ATAGAAGTTGAAGGACGACATTTTAAACACTTGTTGTAATATTCTGAATTATTTTTCTCTGTTTATGTATTTTGTTATCTCAAGTTAATAAAACGTTATTCGCACATGATTTTGTTACATCTTTATTAATTGCTAAAATTATTCAGCCATGGCTTGCATACATTTTGTTATGAATAATGGAAATACTTAAATAATGTTGTATCCTAAAGGGTTCTGACGCATTAACTCGACTAAAACTCCGAAACGACAGCTCGTATGAAAAAATTTTAAGAGTAATAATTTTTAGTGAAAAAACTAAGCTATAAAAATTTATAATAAAAATAGACAATATACCGAGTGGTAAAAAGATATGAGCATAAATGCGAGACATATATCCCTGTTCTACGCCTCTGAAGTGACCCATAAGGTTGTCGTTTGTTGGGTTAATGGGTCTACATGTACTGATAACATGTTCCAAAATTAAAATTGATAACTCTCTCCTAACAGATATTACATATTTAAATGTCTTTTTTATCACACATATTTAATGCCCTGTATATTCTAAACGGCTTAGAGAAAAATTATATAAAACTTTTTTTTATATTTCGTCAAGGTTTACATACCTGTAAATTTTCGGTACTTATTTCTGAATAACCCTGTACCGTAAAGTTACCTAACTTTGACTCCGAATATAACATTGACCACAAATTCAAAAAATGTTTTTAACCGAATTTATGAAGCAGCAAAAGTAGATACCGTTGCGATTTTGGTCCTGATAAGTAGGGCAGTGCATCATAGATGGCCTTTAATGCGTTTTCAAACGTGCGCAAAAAAATAGTCCCGATAGAAACTTTGTCCGCCATCCCGAAAAAGTGCCGCGAAAATATTACCGGTAAACTTCTCATTGCTGAGCAAAAACTAATTCGTTTTAATCATTAGTATTACGCAGGTAAGTGATTTAAACTATTAGGAAGTGATTGTGATAACGTGAACTGAACTGGTCACACATTTTTCTATATTTAAAAAAAAATGTAAACATAACCTAAAATTGCAACTTTTGTCAATAACTTTGACCGCCGGTCAAAGTTAATGGCACGGTCAAAGTTGAGTTTTATTTTAATAAAAACTTATTATTTTTTTCTCAGAAATGCCGAAAAGAAAGTACAGCCAGTACGACATAGGGGAAAATCGAGTTAACCTTGAAAGGGCAATAAACATGATAAGGTCGGGACAAATATCAAAAAACCAGGCAGCGAAAACATTTAACATACCAAAGGGTACATTAATTAATAAGTGTAAAAAAGTACACTTGGGTAAGGTCGGTCGCCCCTTTGTGCTAACACCCACTGAAGAAGAAGCTATAGTTGCACATGCTATAAAAGTTAGCGAGTGGGGGTTCCCTTTTAGCCGTAAAGACTTGCAACATTTAGTAAGCGACCTTTTAGATAAAAAGGGAGTGACCGCTTCACAATTTAAAGAAGGAAATATGCCAACTCTAAGGTGGACGACAAAGTTTATAAATCGGCATCAGGCACTTAGCCATAGAATGAGTCAAAACCTCAAGGTTTCAAAAGGAGAAATATCGCCAGATACAATAATGCAATATTTTAATGCATTGAAAGATACATTACAGAATGATGGAGACTTTATTGACCCCGGCCGAATTTATAACTACGACGAAACCAACCTAGCCGACGATCCGGGAAGGAAAAAGTACATATTTAAAAAAGGTACGAAATACCCAGATAGGATTCGCGATTCCACAAAAGCCAGTGTGTCCGTTATGTTTTGCGGATCCGCAAGTGGTGTAATGTTGCCGCCATACGTGGTGTACAAATCTGAACACATTTGGTCCACATGGACAGAGGGAGGACCCCCCCACACACGATACAATCGGAGTAAAAGCGGATGGTTCGACTCTGTTATTTTCACCGACTGGTTCTGCAACCAATTTGTACCATTCGTTAAAAAACAACATAAGGATGGAAAAATCGTAGTACTTGGAGATAATCTAGCGAGTCATTTTTCATCGGAAGTTTTAAAAACTGCACATGAAAATAATATTATTTTCGCATGTTTTCCTAAAAATTCGACCCATTTGTGCCAGCCACTGGATGTCGCCTTCTATGCGCCATTAAAAAGGAAGTGGCGGGACATATTAGATTCCTGGAAAAGTAACCAACAAAGAAAATCCCAGGTAATTCAAAAGGACCAGTTTCCGCGCCTATTAAACAATCTTTGTAAGAGCATTTCTCCAAACAATCATTCTACTAATTTGATTTCTGGCTTTAAAAAATGTGGAATCGTTCCGTTTAATCCACAGGAAGTGATAAATAGGCTTCCTCGAACTAGCACTGAAGGGACGACAGAAGATCGCTCAGTTGAGTTAGTTTCTGAAGTCGTAGTAGGAATGCTAAAAACTATGAGATATGGGGATCAAGAAGCACCTAAGAAGACAAGAAAATCGAAAATCAACGTCCAACCAGGTCAGGGAATCCGATTAGAAGATCTCACTTCGAATGACAATGACGTCAACCCAACTCCAGGTCCATCGAATCAGAAGACAGCTATTAAAAAGATATTCGAGAAAAAGACGCAAAGAATGAGACTAGCCAGCGAAAGTTCTGACAGTATTGATGAAGGCAATATAATATACGCGGACACTTTAAATGATCGCGCAATAATATTTTCTTGTTCCGAAATGTTAAACATATTTATTTCGTTCTTAAGTTTAATTTTGTTTGTTTTTTGTTTTATGTAGGTATTTAGGTACCTACTTATGTTTGATTTATATGTTAGTTTGTTTTTACTAAATCGAGACTGTTTTAGTACCTGCATTTATTATATTTATAAGAATAAATACTTTATTTTTGATTTTTTGTGTTTTATTCTTGAAAAAAATTACCCAAATCTTCTCTAATATTTTTTAAAAACGAATCTGATGGTCAATGATATTGAACAGGGTCCCTAAATTTAAGATATCATACATTTTAAGAGGTCAGTCAAAGTTAGGTTCATCGTCCCTAACTTTGACCACCAAGGTTTTTTTTTAAAAAATGCCTTATGTGGCTTGCTAACAAAAAATTTGATGGTGCAATTTAAAGGGTTACTTGAAGCCCCAAGGTGGTCCACTAAATGAACAAATTAGCTAAACGCCAAGCAAAGATATTCACAATTGAACTTCAATTTCGGTCAAAGTTAGGTAACTTTACGGTATATATATATATATATATATATATATATATATATATATATATATATATATATAAAAAAAGGTGAATAAAACATATACAAACACTAGAGGAAAAAAATGGCGCCGCAGGCGCCATCTTACATTTTTAACTTACGTTTGGGTAATACTTATTTTTCAAAATTTTCAATAATGTACAGGGTGTTTAAAAATTAATGTAAACAGGTAAATAAAATATCGCAGACTCAATAATATGTAAAAAAAATGCGTTGCGGGCAATCTTTGAAGGTTAACATTTTTTTTAAGTGACATGTAAAAATTTAATTTACATGTATTATACAGGGTGTGCAAAAATATAATAATGAAAAGAAAAAACGATTGAATAATTACACATATTGTCCAGGAAGAATAAAAAGTATGTGTAAAAAACGAATAAAAAGATCATAGGTTCCAAGCGCAAAAAAATGAATAAAAATACAGGGCAAAAAAAATGAATAAAAATGCGAGGCGTTTTGGTACGAACGCGAAAAAATACCGATAACGTGAATCCAAAGTGAAAAGTAAAGTTTCGATTTTTTCTAGAATAATCAAGTATTATACGGGGTGGGTGAAAAGTAACGCGAAAAGTCGAACAGGAGATCGCGGCCTGATATTCTGGAGGCAAAAGGGTGGCGCCGGAGGCGCCAAAAAAAAAATTTTTTTTTTCGTTCAAACAGTTGCGCCGTATGGCGCAACCAATTAAACTGTTATATATTTATATACGAGGGATATACCTTCCCGCATTTATGGACATCAACGTTTCGAATATTTCCAACACATTATCGTGCCAAAACAACATTTTTTGAGCCGCTCCCACTTGTATAATAGTTATTTATGTACCAAGGGTGTAACAAAGATAATTAAAGCCGGAGCATAGCGGAGGGCTTTAACCATGCCCAAGGCTATAATTTATTTTTACGCCCTTGGTATATACAAAATTTTATGTAAGACGGATTTTGGGGACCTCATTAGAAATGTTGAAATTTTTATATAGTTATTCCAATAAATAACCCTGTATTTTACTTTACTCGTAATAGTGGCAATAAATGGCAAGTGTCACCGTGGAGCATTTTTATAGCAACAATTATTAGGTACCATAGCGATGAACTAAATAAATGAGTAAACAAGCAGCCATATTTGTGAAGATTATTGCCTTTGCAAATATTTTTAAAATACAGTGTCTAACCAGTGTGATATTCCTTCAGTTACATTGAATATTTGTAATAATTGTAAATATTTATATGCAGAAAAATTGAACATCTAAAAACGCAAAAACATCATTAGCACCATTTTACAGCACGGTGCGGCAGGGGGCCGTAAAGTATACTGTACGGCTCGGTCGTACGTAAAATACCATTACACTCCGTATTTCAAACATTATCACAGACTAAATTAGCCCTGAATATATTTTATACATCTATCTGTACTGACATAGAAACACCCAAGATTTTAACAATTGCTACCCGTATTCAGAAACCCTATACAAGTTTGCAAAAATAAAAACTCCTCCGGATCGAAATATTTTTATATCCCGTATAATAAATATATTGGAGCAGGTAAATATTCTAATGATTACTTAAAAACGCCAAAACCCGTATAATTAAAAAAATGTATCGCTCGAAACCATATAAGCATGGGTATATACATACCCCAAGTAGACCGAAAAGAGATATCATTTCTGTTATAAACCTCCTCTTCTAAATTACACATTCTAATTGTGTTTGTGTAATTATTTTTTATAGAGACAATTTCAAAAACTGAAAACATAAAATATCACAAACGATCACAGCAAAGCCAAGCATAAACAAAACAGATTAAATGCTCATCTTACATCAACTAAATTTAATTTCAACACATGTTTAATATGTGATTGTATGGAGTATTTTCATTGGTCATCTACGAACATAACTCGAACAGCAAGAACAAAACTTTAAACTTTATAAACAGTTTCATTAAAGCCGGTATGTTTAAATTCAGTGTCAACAGCAACCTCAAATGTATAAATACAGCTTTTCCAGTTTCTATTATTATTTCTATTCTAATTACAATCATTTGGCAAACAAAATCGAATATGAAACGTATGTTAGAATCTTATAAAGTTTAAGCCGGATGTGATAAATTTATTCTACTTTAAGATCCATGTCTATTTTTACCACCCCTCAAACTATTTGAGGAGATATTTGCAACTTTCTGAATCACCCTCGTGTTAAAAAATTTGACTTGTCAAAATACGCTAATAACGCCTGCCCCGAGTCCACCGAGGTCATTTAAGGCATACCCTGTTAAAAGTAATAATATCTCCCACAAATTAGAAATGTGCATTTTTTTCTTTCAAGTTATATTTTCTGGCATTTCGGTACATTTTGGAATCAAATAGTATATTTTATAATTTTAAATGTCTTTTGGCTTTGTAAAAACTAAATAACCTCCTGTATATATAATTTCAAAGTAAGAATATCGCATAAAATAAAAAAAATTGGAATTTTCTTAGTTTTTATCCGATGGGTTCAGTTTTTTTTGGAAGGGTCTTCAAGCATCAATGTACTTTCGGTTGCGGCTGATTTATAATATTGGTCAGTGGCGGCGGAAAACTACCAAAACTCCTGCGTGGTGAAGGGCATTGCCATCCGATAGAGAAAAAGCATGTTTTCCCTTAGGTATCCATATAGTTTTTTCTACTACCTTTAATGTCGTATATATACTCGCTAAAGAAGCAAAATTGTTTGAAATAAAACTCTTGCTTATGTAAAAGTCTTGAGCAGCTCAGAAGTAAGAAAAATTATTGCTCTCAGCAAGGGAAAAAATGTTTCCCTGTGAGGAAAAGAATTATTTTTCTCCCTTGTTTAGGGGACGAAAATTGCATTTTGTAGTAAGGCAGCAGACAAAATATTCTGCAAGCAAGTAGTTTTTCTCCTAAAGCATTTAGCTCCAAACTTAAAATGCAGTTTTTGGCCTTTCTGCCTCCTCTTTAATTTTTCAGTAAAACTTATTTTTAGTTAACAAGAACAAAAAAATAGGAAAGCAAAATTAAAGAAATTAATTTTTTTAAAGATGTGGCGATAATCGCAATTTGAAAGAAGAACCTATGAGAATTTTTTTCTCTTATCTATGCTCAGAATGTTTTTGTTTTCAAAAACTTGAACTGAAAATTAGAAAATTTAAAAAATATTTCCCAAACTTCCATCCCGTCCATTTCATTGGGCTTCATAAAACCGCGAAAAAGTACGTTTTTTTAAATTTTCAAAATCAATATTTTATTTTTTTTCAACAGTTACCGTGTATCATACTTATACAAATACATTTTCATTTTCACTTTAACGGATTTCTATGAAACAACCGAAAATATCGCATTCAAATCATATTCATGAAATCAAAGGCTGTTTCGACACCGAACTCTTGTCTTTTATCCTCGAACTGAACATAATGATGTGCAGCTAGGAACAATACATTCCAGATTGGGTCAAGTGTAGCCGCACTATCCAAAGAAGATGACTTCCTCAATGAACAAGAGAAGCTGATGACACCCATTGTGACACAGTCATTACGTAAACGTTAAAGTTTTATTATATGTCCCCTGTTTTTACGCAAGACTATTTAGAGATTCAATTAATCGTGCTCCTATCGACAACTTGAAAAGTGTAAGATTATTTCTCCAGACTATTTTAATTTTGGGTCAGATATAATGCATTTTATTTAATATTAAACTTATTGATACCGATAGAATCGCCAATTTTCAAATCTGTTTGTTTGAATAAAAAATTAATAACTTTTTTTAGTAATACACATATATTATATAAAATATGAAAATTTACATTAAAAACATATTGCAACTACAACGTTTAAGTAAAAAAGTGTCTTTAACCTTATTGACTTCTTTTGGTAAAAATGGCATACCTGAAAAGTTGTCAATGTGCTGTTGCCATCACTAAAAACAAATTCATACAATTATAAAATGAGTTTAATTTTTGTAATATTTAAGATTTGAAAAACTACATGTAAAAACGTAATTTATTAAAATATTGTATTGAGGCAAAACGAAGTACGGCGTTTTTAAATTACGTTTCGATTATTGCTAAATTATCAAAGTATCTTATAAAGGACAGACCAATTTAAGAATCACTCTGTATATAGCCAACAAAATCATTCGAACAATCTAACGGCAGCAGAGGATGGTTGAATTGTTCTCCAGACAAAACATAATGAAAATAAAAGCAGAACAAGCTCCTATTTCAAGAACACAAAGAGGACACTTATTCTTGTTCGAGGTATAAATAGCGGGTCTTACGAATTAATTCACATGAAAGATATATTTTTCATTCACAATGTGAAGTGGAAAAGCATTTAGGACAACAATGTCTTACACTGCCTTTTGAATTCCGAAATGTTCTCTCGTTTTGGTTTAATATGTACGTCGATTTTTTTATTTTCCTTTCGAATCGGCCGTTCTAAATGGTTTGGATTGCAACCTGTTTTATATTTTTTTATTATTAATGAGGATATCTCCCATCATTCGCTCTACGAATGTACTGCATATTCACTATTCTGATTGTAGTATTGACCTACTTTTTTCATTCTGAGATTGAGTGAATTATATTGAAAATTTTCCTTATGAGGGTTTAAGTAGCATAATAAAATATAAAATGCATTAATACAAGATTATATAATTGCCTTAAAACTGAATATAAAAAGGAAGCATTTGCGGCAAAAAAAAATATAAATATAAATTCTATTAACATATATATCTGCTCTTTCTTCGAGAGCACAATCCCAAATGAAAAATCACCAAATACATTTTTTATTTAGAACTAGAACTAATTTTTATTAAAAAAGGCCATGCCACAGTTCTTTAAAATGATTGGAGACAATTCCAGTTGAAATAATTGATTTAAAATTAGTTTAACTACAAGTTAATTTTTCGAGAATTTATTATATTTATTAATTCTGTGTTTTCTGCATGTTCAAGAAATAAATAATTGAGACTAAGTAATGTATTATTAATTATGGTATATTCGTGTACCTTTGCAATTTTACTGGCCATTTCTAAACCTACATTGCAAAAATAATGATTAAAAGTTTCTACTAATTGGCAAGCTTGGTTTATAGTAGTCCCTTTTCTTTTCTTTAATTTCTAAAATATAATTTTATATTCTCTTTATTTTATAGATAGTTTTACATCCTTAATTACTTAGCTCGTAAGAGGGAGGTATTACAATCGTGAATAAAACATCCGAGATTTATGCGTTTAGGGTTCCTGAACCCCAAAAATCATGTTCTTCTATTTCCGTCAGTCTGTCAGTCTGTCGGTTGTCTATCTGTGCGCGGCATCATAGCTCAAAAACTAGTTATCCGAATTAACTTCAAATTTTGGTCAAAAATCAAGGGTCATAAAGGAATGAAATGCTTACATTTTGGTATAAATCCAATATGGCGGCCTAATAAAATGTTTAAATATTCTTTTTATGGAGAAAATAACATAATTTTTCATTAACTAAATAAATAACATCATGAAAAATAAATAATAATATTAATAACAATAATAAATTAAAAACTAGAAAACAATGAATTAAATTGCAGTTTATAAGATTTGTATAAAGTTATTACCAAATAATTATATGCGTATATAGACTGTGTTATATGTACGTAGTCAAATTCTATATGAGGAAAGCTGTGAGTAAAGGCGAACTTGTTAATTTTTTTAATAATTATAAATGTATTTAATTTGTTTCTATAAATCTTGTATTCTAAAATTTGTTGGTGTGGTGTGTAACATTTCCGCTTTTATTTATTTTACGTATTAATAAATCCCTTTTTTTACGTTTTTTTTTTTTGACCAAGCCCGGTTCCCCGAGTGGAGGGGAGGGTACTGGAAGTAATTAGGGAGCCCTTTAAATACAGTAACAGCAGCTGTCATGTTCTATACATGGTTTTTTATATTAAGTGTAATGAACGTATAATATGTAATTCTTTCAATATACCATATTATATAATAAAATATATTAACAAGACATTTTTTTTATTATCCCCCCCTCCGAAAATTGTTTTCTAAAACCGCCCTTGCTTCTGTCACCTTATGATTTTAAAATTAAAATAAGCGTCACTTTACTTTATATAGGTACCTGGTATCTCGTAGACAGCTAAAAATAAAAATTAAACTACTTGTGAATCCCCCGTATACAAAAGACAGCATATCGTCCAATGTTATGTTTGCATCACTCACAACAATTGGTAAAAAAAATCGGAATAAGAACTTACAAAGTTTGGCTAGAGTCCGAAAAATTTTTTCTACTTTTCCATTTCTATCCATTTTGTCTGCCCTTAAAAGTATTTGGCAAGACATGTGCGAATTTCTGGACACATGTCGTATTAAAAAGCCCGTTTGGTCATCTTGAAAAAGGGACAGTTTTCTTAAAAATGAATTACGTATGATTTTTTTTCAGATTCGACTATACCCAATGAACCATGACAAAAAAGTGTAAAAACTATGTTTTGTAGCAAAAGGAAGTGTCCTAGGAGTTATCGCAAGTACGAAGGCTTAAAACCAAGCAACACAATTCGTGCACCCTACATTTCAAAAATTTTTCAAAAGTCAACCTACTTGAACTACAACTAAATACACTGAAGAAGACAGAGGTTTCTTCAGACCAAGTCTTTAGATGATACAGACGTGTACGTGAAATAATTGTTTATATTTGGAACACCTATGTATATCAGTTTTGTTACCCACCACAATTTTGATGGTTTTTATAGGCAAACCTCTGGCAAACACTCGCGGGTTACAGATGAAGCTTTCGTTGCTCCACACATGAAAATTGGTACAGGTATTTAACTTGTAGGTAGTAACAAATAATGGTTACATATGTATAAATTTACACTGTATGTATGTGACTGACATGACTGTTAAACACGTTGCCGTCCCTTGAATGCGCAGTCGGGCAAACAAAATCGGAAGAATTATGTGATATATTGTATTCAATAATTGCGGATTTAAATTTGAGTTTTTTATGATATATAACAAATATATGATCAGTACATGAAGACCTACTTATTACAACTCCAGAAAGTTTAGTTGCAGTATTTTAAACTATGCTTCCCTGATAAAGCAACATATTTAGTACTAATGTTATTTTGTATTAGAATATTTATATTGATAACACCAATACAAACAAGGCCAGATTTGGGTTGTTTTATTTTGTTAAAATATGTTTTTTGGCTATTTAAAAATAAGACTATTTCGGTAGATGGGGATCTATAATGACAATTTATATTTATGTTTAAAGAATATATTTAATTATATTCTAGTGGGTGTAAAATTGTTAATTGTTTTAAGTATAAAATTGTACTTTAATTTTTCTTTTATGTAAACTGTAAGGCTGTCATTCTGATTGATTCAAGAAGAGTTAATGCATTTATAAAAACTTTAAATTCCTGAATGTTTTTGTCATTCTCCTACTATTTAGTTAAAGAATATCCCTTGCATATTATTAAAATTTGGAGTTATATTTATTTATGTCACCAACCAGTGTGTCTCTCTCAAAAAATTATCTTTCCCTAAAATTTCGATATCCCCTGACACATACATGTCATGCGCTGAAAAATGCGAAAGTTATTTCTGAACTATTTTTCTTTTATTCTATGTCTGAACACTTTCTTTCAGAAAAAAACAATGCAATAGACCTGGGCAAGTCCAGACGGCAAAACAGCAAACGTAATAGATTTTGTAATCAATAATAGGAAGGATATTGTAAAAGACGTAAATGTGCTAAACAAATTATCGACCGAAATCGTAAGAGCGGTGTTGATGTTAAACACAAAAAGGGAACGAACAAGTACGATCCTTAGGAAGAACTATAAGATATGGAAAACCCCAGAAAATATAGAGGCAGATGTGGAAATGTATAGAATTCTCCCTAACTTATAATGATATGCTGACAACAGGCGATATATTCGAGAAGATCAGATACAGTATAACAACGGCCGTAGAAAAATACTGCACCAGGCAAGGGAAAGAGCCAAAACTGAATCAAAGAACCGACATTTTAATGAAAGAAAGAGGAGAAATGAAAGATAAAACTACGAAGCAATATACAGTTATAAGCAGATGGATATCAAAGGAGATTAGAAGACACGAGCGACAAAAGAATACAGAATAAATCAAACAAGTGGTAGAACAGAATAAAAGTCTCAAAGACTTCAGGAGAAAAAATGTATAAGGAAGAAAAGCTATACAAAAAATCAAATATAATCATGGAAAAATTATAAGCAACAAAAAAGACATCCTAAAAACTATTGAGCTATTTTACAAACAACTATATGCATCTAAAAGACGAAAACCAGAAGTCACCATTACAAAAATATTAAATCAAGGGTCGGAAGAAATTCCGAAGATAACAGAAAAAGAAATTACACCGAGGGAAACGGAAGATAAAACTATGAAGCAATATACAGTTATAAGCAAAGAGATATTATAGGAGATTAGGAGACACAAGCGACAAAAGAATACAGAACAAATCAAACAAGTGGTAGAACCTAATAAAAGTCTCAAAGTATTAAGGAGAAAAAATGTATAAGGAAGAAAAGATATACAAAAAATCAAATAAAAACATGGAAAAATTATAACCAACAAAAAAGACATCTTAAAAACTATTGAACTATTTTACACAGAATTATAAGCATCAAAAAGAGCGAAACCAGAAGTCACCATTACAAAAATATTAAATCAAGTGTCGGAAGAAATTCCAGAGATAACAGAAAAAGAAATTACATTGGCTTTAAAGGACATGAAGAACCACAAAGCGCATGGCAATAGGTAAGACACACACAGTTTAAAACCCTCCTAGAAAGCATGTTAAAAAAGATAAACTGGGATTCTATGGGAATAAACATCGACGACGAAAAGATGAGTCATCTCTAGTAGTTATAATATGGGAGCGCCTCCTCCTCCTCCTCTTCCTCTCTCTCATGTCCCTCATTCTTAACTTCCTCCCCTTTTATTCTCATTCGCATCATATTTTTAATTTTTTCTCTTTGTTCTCCCACATTTGATTTTGCATTCTTAAGTCTTATAAATAGGTGCATCATGATCATTTTAGTATGCCGAGGCACATTTACT
The DNA here is from genome assembly GCA_030620095.1 of Kuschelorhynchus macadamiae. Taxonomy (NCBI): domain Eukaryota; kingdom Metazoa; phylum Arthropoda; class Insecta; order Coleoptera; family Curculionidae; genus Kuschelorhynchus; species Kuschelorhynchus macadamiae. Next base: position 232,683 of record JAUTXW010000259.1, on the reverse strand, counting down.
AAGCTGTGCTCGAGTTGCGTAAAAAGTTATTTTTGAATTTTTCCACCAATTTTGTATAAAACAAAAAGAAAAAATGTGTCAAGTAATAAGTGAATTATGTGTAATCGCGAAAAATTAACTACAACTATCAGACAGTTAAAAGTTAAATATCTCAATTTCTTTGAAGTGATTTCGAAAGATGAATACACCAAGCTGTTTTATCCACTGAAACGAGATTATTTGGAAGCAATTGACTGTTGTGATGATTATTTAGAAGGAATTATAAGCCTTACTACGTTTTTCAATACATTTGGGAAATCATACTTTGTAGGAGAATTAAGCCACCTAATAGAATTTATAGGAGAAGATTGCCAATTTATACCTGCTATTATTGCAACCCAAAAGAGGTTTCAATTATACGAAGATAAAAAACAGGTATTATCAAAGAAAGTTAATCCTATTCGCAAGAGACGTCCCCCTACATATTTAAAATATTATGTTAAATAAATGAAATGGCTGAGTTGCTGATTGCAGTTAAATTATTAGAGGAGAAATTTAGTAATCTTTCAAAAACCTATTTCTCATATTGTATGGCAAGTGGTCCGGAGTGGATAGACTTTTATTGTAATCAATCTGAGGAATTCGTAAAGGCTGCCCTCTGTTGCAACAAATACATTGAAACATTAAATTTTTTTCAACTTATTCAAGATCTAAAAGATATTGGCTTTGGTTACTATTTAAAAGACTTGAAGCAATTTATTGACGAGGATACTATTCTTCAAGAAATTGAAAAGGAAGAATAAATTTAATAATATTTACAATGGAGCAAATGGTTACTGAAATGTATGAAGAGTTTATTATATCTGCTGCATACTTCCAATATTTATCAATTGTAGGCGAAGAAGACGCAGAAGCACAAGATTTGTCAGCATATGTTAATAATATAGATCGAATGGAACAATGTAAATTAGCCGCTAAATTTTGTAATGATTATTTAAAATATAAAAATGAGTATGAACTTTTAAATGAATTTAGAAAATTAGATTTAAGGTATCATATTAATTGTATTCAATCATGGTTGGTTAATGCAAAATAAAAAGGTAATTAAGTTTTTTATATTTTTATTCATTCATAAAACAATTGTCATATAAAAATAACACATTTGTCAAAGCACACATACAAGGTGATTTTGAATGATAGAAGCATTTTGGTTCCATTAGCTTTAGCGCTGGTTGTTCATCTATTTCAATCACAGGCTTTTTAGAATATTTCTGTATAAAATCCTTTTTTTCGCTTCCTTTTACAAAAACAAAATCTGCTTTCTTCGTAAGTGTTTCAATTATTTTCGGGAAATGATGTAATGGAGTAAATCCATTATTCCAATGTATACAATGATAATTTTTCGTTAACCATACCGCCTGCTTGTGACAATCAGGTGAAAGAAACTCCATTGGAAAAGGCCTTTTAAAAATGTAATGAGTCATTTCATAACCATCAAAAGCTGCAAGCTCTTTCGGTATAAATTTATTTTTTTCATCCTTGAATCCTTGAATATCTATAACCAATCTCATATTTTCAAAGCAGCAAATTTTTTAATGAGACTTTTTTTACTTGAATAATTTGCAATTTCTTCTTTCAGTTGATTAATTTTAAAAATAAATTTTTCAATTTGTAGTTGTAGTTTTGATGTCATGATTAAAACTAAAAGCCTTTGAAAATTTCTTTAAATTAAATCGAAATATGAAAATAGTGGGGATAAAGTTTATAATTGTTTCACAATTTTAGTAAGAGGGTTGTAGCTAAATAATTTGTCATGTAAAATAAGACAATAAGCAGAAGTATCTTTTTTAATTGCATTGTGTGTCTCAAATTCAATTCTCATTACTACGGATCCCGTTTGAATTGTTTCTTTTTGATGGGAGCAATCAATATGTGTAATAGGACTAATGTTTTTGAATTGTTCAGGATTAAAAATGGGTTCATTTGGAACACCATAGTAAGACTGTCTAAAGTTGGCAAACATTTCGTATAAAGCAGAAAATTTGTTTTCTTCGAAATTTAAGTACAAATCGTGATAAGGATATCTTTCAGAATTTAAATATACTCTAATATTTGACAAGGTAATATTGTCAAATTTACTCATATCTTTAACAATTTTCCCTTTTCTGTTTTCTTGAAAGCCAATCACAACATGACGAGGAGCTTCTAGTTTACTAGTTGTTTTTACCGGCCATGTGTGACGGGTTGTTTCGGTTAGAGAAGAATATTCAACAAGTTCCCAACTCCTGAATCCTATCAATATATCTTTATTTGATTCTAATATTTTTGATAGAGCAAGTTGTTGTGGCATATCAACTAAAATGTGAGGAACTTTCCAATAAATTTTATCGAAAGTAACCAATGGAGTGTCAGGAGCAGTAACAAGGTGTGCCGGATCTTCTTTGAAAATAACACCATCTAAATCATCAGTTGATCTAATAAGAACCAATTCCTGTTTCATATTCATAATAATTTTTCTGTAATCTTCAAAAAATCCTAAAAGCATTTTTAGTGGTATGGATACGGAGAATTTTCCATCATTATCAACTAAAATTGTATCACCTTCTTTCCGATGTGGAAACCAACCTGCATTTTCCAGTTTTAAACTTTCGTTGGTATTGTGAGAAAGGTAGCTTTTTAAGGTTGATGCTAATCCAACATTTCTTATTGAATCTATAGTAATTCCGTTTAGTTCATAGCGGATTTCTCTGAACAAAAAGGCTATACCATTGTTAATAAATAGCAATTCTTTCTTATATTTACCTTCTGTATTAGTTAATTTTCCTTCGATATAAAGTAAACTATCTGATGGTAGAGTGTAAGCATCGAGTTCTTGAATTGGGATCCTTATTTCATCATTGTAATCGAATTTTGAAGAAATATATGGTTGATATGTGTGAAGCTCAGAACTGACGATGGAATTGTCTACATAAAGCTTTTCGTTTACGTTTAATATGTTCATTATTTTAAAACAGTAAAACCCAAGGATGTGAGAAATTTACGATTATCTCGTCTTAACTTGTTGGTGTTGGATTTGATACTGAACTGTTGTTTAGGCTTTTTCTTTTTATAAGTTTTTACTTTGTTGATAGTGGTAGGGGCAAGTCTCATCCCAAGGGCTCTATTATATCTAACAACCATTTTATATTTCACTTGTTTGTAAATGCAACCTTACTGTTATAGTTTCTCCTCTAAAACTGATAAGTTCTCCGTCTTGATCAACTATTTTAACTGTTATATTGTTAATTGCTTTGACGCTAACTGGAAAATACAAAATGGGCAAAGGAGATTCAACTATTTTATACCCTGGAGCTACAGTTGGATAAAACTGGTGAATAATATGAACAGGTTTACCATTATTGTAAGAACCGACACAAATATTACAGTCAATACAAATAGCATTCACCTTAGTTATTTTTGCAACATTATCTGATTCTTCCTCTTTCATAGCTTCTAGTATCCTGCTATTAAAACCCAACATTTTTCCTATCGAATCTTCCTTGGTAAAATCAATTATTCTACTACACATTAAAAAAGTTTTTAGAGTATTAACATTTGCTTTTAAAAGAAAAAAAATTTTTTCATTCGGAAATAAATCTTCTATACTTTCTCTTATGTATGTTTCTATATCTGTAATGTCATAAGTTCCGTCGGGAATAACAATTACTTTATTATCTATATAAAATTTATTATATCCTTCTTTTATATTGGGGATAGTCATAAACGTTTCAAAATCAGCTAAACCCAGGTAATATTGTTTTTCATCCTCTAAATATATGGGCGGATTAAAATCAGCAGACAAAACAGAACTGTTTCCTGATATGGCAATTGTGGTAGACATTGCAGTTTATTTATGAATGAGATATTACAATAAATAATGAGTTTATATATTTTTTTGCAAAAATTTTAGGGATAGTTGACCACAGTTATATGAATTAAATTTTTGTTTATTTTCATAAGTATAAAATACATCCACTTTGCCATTCGAATTAAAATATTTGAGAAGTTCTAAAGGTGGTTTTAAATTTCCATAACTATCAAAATATATTACATTTTTGTTATTTTTAATATAAGCAGTCCAATGAGATCCTTTATTTTGTTTTTTATCCAAATTTACAATACCACATTCTTTCAGATTAATTTTTTTTGGAAGTTCATCGAGCATAAAAACACCTCTAAAGCCAGTTATTTTTAACAGCTTTACATATTTAATAATATCATTGTTCGTAAGTGCTCTTTTTGGAAAACTTATTTTGAGTTTTTTTTTTGTCTGATTGCTTTCATTTTGACGGATCCTCCTTTATAAGGTCTAATAAATAGTCCCTTTCCTTTATATGGTCTAATATATAATCCTTTACCTTCTTTAGAAGCATTTTCCATTGCAATATTATGTCTATGTATTTCTTCTAGTTGCTGTTTAGCTGCTTTAGCATCATTTACTGCCTTAGCAATTCCTGCCGCGCCTCCACCTAGTGCACCCAGGGCGCCAAGAATGGGAAACAAGAGAGGTAGAAATCCTCCAATTTTTTTGGGTGTTCGAATGATACGTTTTTTTCTCAATTTAAGTTTACCCCCTTTTGTATTTTTTAATCCCAAACCGAACTTTCTTTTACCCTTCATTATTCCTGCAACACTTAAAGCTGCAATTTTTTCACCAATAGAAGAATCTTTAGCTTTTACCCTATCCCAGGCTTTTTTTTCTAATATTTGGTCAGATATGTGTCTTTTTGATAAATCTTCAGTCTGAGAGTAAGATATATCATGTTCTTTGCAAGCGGAATCCAATGGATTTACACCAACGTCACCTCTAGTTAATCTTTTTTCCAAGTTGGTGCCGGGACCACAATAATTATATCCTGGTATATGAACTTCGAAAGGTAATTTACTAATTAATTTATTTACTAAACCAGAGCCTTTTCTATTACGTCTTTTAATAGTTTTTTTCAACTTATGACGACCCACAGTCATTGAAGTTCTTTTTATACTAAAAACACATTGACATTTTTCTGGTATAAATACTTTTACAGCTAAAAATATTTACTAGTGTGATTAAGAATGAGGATTGAAAAACAAAAATTCTCATTACCAGTAAATAATCATGACGAAAAAATTTTAAGTAAACAGTTGAGAAAACATGGTGACTTATTTTGCGGTGGTTCAAAAAGAGGGCTTATAGTTGGTTGCAGTGGTAGCGGTAAAACCAACGTTATGCTTACACTGCTCGAGCATCCTAATGGAATTAGGTTTGAAAATGTCTATGTTTATTCAAAGTCATTAGATCAACCAAAATATGAATATTTAAGGAAGTTGTTAAAGCCTATGAAAGAAATTGGATACTTTGAATATGATAGCGATGAGAACATTATTTCACCTCATGAGATAAAGCCAAATTCCGTTATCATTTTTGATGATATTCCTTGTCATAATCAATCTATTATTAGGGACTATTTCACGCATGGAAGGCATAGAAACACCGATTGTTTTTTTATTTTTCAAGGATATTCCTCAATCCTTAAACGTCTAATTCGAGAAAATGCAAACTTATTAATTTTATTTAAACAGGACTGTTTGAGTTTAAAACATATATATAATGACCACTGTATATTGGATATGACATTTGATCAGTTTAAAAATATTTGTGCTAACTGTTGGATGGATCCATATGGCTTTCTTGTAATTGACAAAGATTGTGAAGTAAATCACGGCAGATATAGGAGTAAATTCGATTCCTTTATATATTTATAAAAGTAAAAAATTTGCAGTTTTATTTCATTTAAAACTTGTACAGCATGGATAAACGTTTAGCTCGAGAATTAATAAAATCGAGACAAGCCGTGAAGCAGAAATATCAAAGCTTGAAATTAGCTACTTCTACTGCTCAGTCCGAATTAGAACAAACTTATAGACCAATAACACAACCACTTAAACAGCTAATTTCAAGTATTGGTAAATCCGAACCATTCGATTTAAAAGAAGAAAGAGTTTCAAAGTATGAAGAATTCAAAACACCTACAAAGCTTTATAAAACATCAACTCCGACGAAAAATATTCAGAAAACAGGAAAAACTCCGTTACTCCCTACAGAACTACCAACATTTTTAAATGACAGTAGTATCACTTCTTCCTCTCCTGTAGTACAACCATTGTCATCAACTGTTATAGCAGAAACTTCAGATCCTTCTAGTGACACAACAACAAATTTAAACTTGTCAGACATATTGGAACAAACTAGAAAAACAATTCAAACCTATGTTGGTACACCATCATATAAAGATTACTTAGCAGATTTTCATGAATTACCCAGATCATATATTGATGAGGGTGTGAAAGACACACAACATAAATTTGACCATTATTACGGAATAGTTCATGACCTCGAAACGGATAAGTTTTCTTTTGGTTTAACACAGATACCGGTAGAAATTATTGGAAAGGACATTAAAGTGGGAGGAATAACGTACACAGGGCCAGGTTTATACGAATTGCTTTTCAAAAAAGAACCGATAGGTTATAAGAAGGAAGATTTAGATAATTACATGAACATTCTAGCTAAAACAAATGTATATCGTAGGAATTTTGATTCAAATGAACAAGTTCAAGGAAATACATCACACAAATATGTTACAATAATAGGACCATATTTACAAAGAAAGGGGATTACAAAGACAAAAACCTTGCCAAGATTAGTTACAGCATTTAACAAACCACAACCTCCGTTTAGAACAACTAGAGCCAAATCTACAGGAAAGGGATTAATTTTGAAAACAAACAGATCAAATACAGACTATGTATACTGGAATAATGTAAACGAAATTGTTGATAGGCTACGTTTATTAATTTCATCAAGTGATGCGGGAAATAATGCTCATAGTAACGAGATTATCTCTATTATTGAAGAATTAAGAGAAGATAAAGTAATACTATAAATAACAGCTATCAAATATAATCATATTTATTGTTTAATGAAAGCTCAACATGACAGTTGATAAATTTGGACGCCATATTTCAAAACAAAATCAAGAGAGAATAAGTGACATTAATAATTTAAAAAGGAGATTAGGTGAAAATGAAACAAATAATGAAATCTTTGCTAAAAAGCTTAAGGTTTTTGATGAAAATTTTTTAAAGTATGAAAACCAGATTAAAGTATGTTATACCTCAATTGAAAACGTTAATAAACAGTTGCTAACGCTAAATCAAATAAGTAAAGATTTGCAATTTTTAAATGAACATGTTAAAAAGGAAGACAAAAAATTAAGTGATGATATCAACAAAATTAATAAAATAATGGAAACAAATATAAGAGAAGTAATAATTGAAAAACACAAGGAAAAAATTAAACAATTAAGAACTTTTATAAAAAGGTTAGATGATGAAAAAAAAAAGAAATCAAAATAGCATTCTTAACAGTAGAACAATTGACCAACTCACTTTGGAAGAAAATCAACAATATATTTCCTTGGAAAATATAATGTCCAGTGTAATTAAGAAATTAGAACAAGAATTAAATAAAACAGAGGAGGAATTAAAAAATAGTGATAGTAGATCAACTACTTTCTTAACTGGAGAGATAAAAAAATCCTTTAATGCGTTAGAAAAGGAGATTACTAAAATTAGTAAAATTTTAAATGAAAAAAGTTATACAATACAAATTGATAAATTGAATGAATGGGAAAAAACATATAAAAGTTATATTTCGAATTATTACAAAACATAGAAAGTGAACTTCCTTAAAATTGAATAAACAAGTTTGTTGTCATGACAACCGTTAAACAGCAAGTCGTTAATGAATTACATAAACCTGCTAGAAAAAACTACAAACGCAGAAGGGTGGTAGTGAAAGGGTTAAATGATCTTTTTCAAGCTGATTTGGTTGAAATGTTACCCTATGCCAAATTTAATAAGGGATTTAAATATATCTTGATTACCATAAATGTATTTTCTAAGTATGTTTGGGCCGAACCGTTAAAATCTAAATCTGGAAAAGACGTAACAGCGGCAATGAAAAAAATATTAATCAGTGCAAAAACTCCACCAAAAAACTTGCAAACGGATAGAGGAAGAGAGTTTTTCAATGTAAATTTTCAAAATTTGATGCAACAATTTCGAATTAACCATTATAGCACGTTTTCCAATTTGAAAGCGAGTATAGTAGAAAGAGTGAACAGGACTTTAAAGAATAATATGTGGAAAATATTTAGCATTCAAGGAAATTACAAATGGTTTAATATATTAGCGGATATTGTAAAAGATTATAACAATACAAAACATTCTTCAATAGGAATGAAGCCAAAACAAGTAAATAAAACAAATGAAAATAGAATCTTGAAATCTGCATTTACTCATGCTAAAACGTTAGATATAAAATCTCCAAAGTTTAAAGTGGGTGATCACGTACGAATAAGCAAGCATCGAGAGGCATTTTCAAAAGGTTACACACCAAATTGGTCAAATGAGATATTCCACATTAAAGAAGTTAAGATGACAAACCCTTGGACATATTTAATTCAAGACGAAGATAATCAGGACATTCTGGGTGGTTTTTATGAGCAAGAATTACTAAAAGTAAAGCATACCGATGTGTATCTTATTGAGAAGATTTTGAGAAGGAAAGGAAACAAAGTTTATGTGAAATGGTTAGGACTTGATAAAAAATATAATACATGGATTGATAAAAAAAATATTGTTTAATTAAATTGAAATTAAATTTTAGTTAAATTTGTTTTATTTCTGTTCCTCACTTTATGCTTTAGCTGATACAAATTACAAAGTCTTAATGTGCTAATTAATTTCAAATAAAATTCACATTTACTAAACTAAAATTTTATTAAGTAAAACATCAAATACAATTTTTATTAAAACGTGTCAAATATATTTTATTTCTATGTTCCTCAGATAATATCGAATCTAGAATAAGTTTACAATCATTTATTCTTTTTTCAAAACGGAGTCTATCTAAGTACCACATCTGAAAGTTACTCCTACGGGCTTGTCTGTAAGCAAAGCTCCACTTCACTAACACATGCACCTTATTGTTCTCTTCCAGAAAAGATATTGTTTTCTTCGTAATATTTTCTTTTTGATCCATTTTCATTGTTTTCTTCGTAATATTTTCGTTTTGTTCCATTTTGCTTCAATTTGTTTTCCATTTGTTCAGGATATAAAGCAAGTAATTCCATCATAGTTGAAACATTTTCACTGTTAGGATTTTCTGTTGGACTTATTATATTATAAACATGCGTACACAAGTCGCCACAATCAGATGAAATATTATTTTGAAATATTTTGAAATATGTATTGAATTCTTGCCTTTTAAGTATAGATAATCTATAATCAATAATTTCCTTTAATCGCCACAAATTGTCCAAAGACTCTTGTCCTAAGTATATGAAGTGTGGGCCTTTTGTAATTTGTAGAACAGGGGTATCATTTATTTTCTGAACCTGCAGATGAATGTTGTTTATATTCACACTGGTTTGATCAACTTGAGGAAAGTAGAAATTGTTTACAATAATTCCTTGATGAACACAAATGTCTTTCCAATTTTCTTCGGTTAGTGCGATTGAAAATCCAGTTTTTCCACCAATTACAATTTTTGGAGAAAAATCATTTAAACTAATGCCAACAAGAACAAATTTTGACAAAGAATTATTTAAAAAATAAATTTTTGAATTAAGAAGCGTTTCCAAAGGTTTATGAACCACGGCGTTGTTCATAATGACTAAACGAGACTGAAACATATTGTGTTATTCTTGTACTTAAATATTCTCATCCCCACTTTCTTTAAAGTTTCGTTTAAAATGGATTAATGAAAAAATAGATTTCCAGTTTGAAATTTATAATAAAGATAAATAATTAAAATGGTAATGTATAAAAATAATGCAAAGTTTAATGTAACACTAATGATGGAAAAGTAATAATTTTTGAATCCGTCATAATAATTGGTACAGTTGGGGGTTAAAATTTGTAACTGATTATTTTTAAACTCTAACCTTTCTATCCAATTTGTATCAAAAATAGATCGATTTGGATAATGATACAAAATTTTAAAAAATTTACTTGCATTTTCATTTCCATTTATTCGTTCCATCCAACTAATTGTACTATTGTTAATTAATCCAATTTTCATAAATTTACAATATTTACTTAGAGTGACGTCTGTTTTATTAGAAAAACATATTTCACACTGTGTTACGCCAGGGGGATGATGAACATAAAAAACATTTTGGAAAATAAAATAAAGAAGAATAAATTGAGATCTACTGATAGTCATTAAAACAAATTAATAATAATATTCCAAATTTATTAACATTAAGCAGATACTTTCACCACGAAAGCAAAAGCAGTTGTAAAAAAATAACAATAAAATACTTAATTTAAATATATGTAAAAGTTCATAAATAAGGATATTAATAATACTATATAAAATGTGTAGCTTGAAGACTTATTTTGAATGGTTACAATTATTCGATTCCTATTTTTCCATAAACAGTTATTTAAATCACAATTCCTAGCAAATTTCTTATGCTCCACAATAGGATCATCATAACTTAACCAATCAAAAATTTCAATACCACAATAAAAACATTTACAAATATCATTGATTGAAGTATAGTAAAAGCCAGCTCCAGCTAACACTTCTGGTCTCAATTTTCCTTTCCATTTTTTAAAAGTGGAAAGTCGTTTTTCATATGTTTTAAAATAACTGTTATCAATTTCTTTGTCAAAAGTTTCTAAGCACATTTTGTGAAAGACTTATGAAGACTAACTTTGGTTTCAAAAACAACAAATTTAAATACCTTATAATATCTACATAAATATATCTAAATCTTCATGTTCTGCATTCCATTGATACAAAGCAATATCTTGGTGTCCCCAAGCTAATGTATTAAAACTATAGGGAATTTTATACCGCTTATCATCTTCGGAACTCAAAGCCAATTTATTAATTAACTCTGTAAAAATTGTATGTTGTCTAGATCGAAAAACATACATTGAACAAAAGGTTTTAGAATGATTTTCAACAACATCTTTATAATGAATAAAATCCAACTGCTTTTTAATTGCACTTTTTTTAACACCTTTTGCTTTTTTTGTTAAACTGTTTTCCGTTTTAATACAATATGCTTTTGCTCCAGTACCAAAGAAAGTAGTAATGGGTTCACCAGCATATTCATCTTTGAATTTTCCTATAACTGACTTTGTAATAGGCATTTCATGAATATTATTAAATTCATAATTAGATGTGTCAAATTTGTGAATATTTTTTATCATGTCAGAATAAATATTTGGAGTTGTGACTTCTAAAATGAACGAATCGGTATCGGTGTATAAAAGTGAAATATTTTCCTGATAAAGAGGTTTTAAAAAATTATAAAAGAAATCATACATGACAGTTTTAGATATATCTAATATTGAGAAGCCTACATATATTGGTTTATTGTAAGTAACTTGAATCTTTTGCATTTGAATAGCTACCAAGTTTTCAGAAAATATTGTTAAGTCCTTGAAATATGGTTTTGCAATTAAATTCTCAGCACCATCTTTTCTTCTATTTTTTTCCCACTCTGTAACAAGTCTTACGTCAATTCTCCTATCAACATTTTCCATAGTCTTGCCATAAATACTATTATTTGCCAACTTGTAAGTATTACGATCAAATTCATTCTTTGAATCATTTCTTAATCTTGAATTCAAGTCTATATATTTTTTCAACCAATCAGATTGAGAAAACTGTAAAACTCTATGAACTTTAGTTAACTTGAGTCCATGTTCCAAACATTGTTTTAATAATTGATAGTGAATAACATATTTTGATTTATCATTTAAATTGGGTATTAATTTTATGCATTTAGAATTTGGCGGTTTAAAGTTTTCTGGACAAAACGGAAAATCGTTATGATAGGAATGTAGACTTGTAGGATATTCTAAATCAACTTCTAAAACATATCCCTTATTAGATTTTTTAGAAATATTCATAATATTTAAATCATTGATTTCTTTATCTGTTAACCAAACAAAATCTCCCGTTGGAATGTGCTGTGACATTGCATAACCATACAAATTTGTTGCATCATAATAAATTATGTATTTAGTTGGCTTTAAAGGATCAAAATTTAAAAGAAATGGATTATTAGCTTCAGATTTTCTACAAATGCAAGAGCTCACACCACCGCGAACGCTTTTTTTGAAAAAGTGTATCATATCTGGATCAGTTAACAATTCTAACTCTATTCCAGTATAACGCAAACACGCCTCCCAAGATAAACCTGGAAAAGTGTAAAAATGAGCTGGATCGAGCTTATATGTGGATAAACAAGTGCTTCTAAAATTTTCAAAAATATCTGCCAAAAGTAAAGTATCAGAGAGTAAGTAAACGTCGGAGTATTGACCAAGAGATTCACATTTAAACAATTGCCAAACCTTTACAGCTCTTTGGTATTCTGCATCACTGATGTGCTCATCCGTTAAAGTATTATAAAATTGGTCTTTTTGAGGTAAAGTTGTTTCTTCTAATTTTAAATAATCATCAATATAATTGTAAGGAAATACACCTTTTTGCCGAATAAGTTTAAATCTTTCTTCATCATTGAAAATTTTTTTTATTTCCTTACATTGTTCATCTTTTAAGCTTTCAGAGAGTTTTGATAAAGAATGGGATAGAAATTGAAAAGAATCAATAAACCTTAATGATATATTTTTTTTCTTAGCCTTTTGTGTCTTTTTATCAAAATAGTTATCCACATGAATAAGCTTTTCAAATGAAATATATTTTTCCTTGTTTTGTGCGATAACTGTTAGTTGTTCTTTGTTTAAGCATAATTTTTTAAGAAATAGATGAGAATCATAATTACGCAAATTATGCAATATAACTGGAATAAAGTTAGGTATTCTGTAATTTATGTTGCAGAGTGAATGAGCTGGACCTCTATAAAGACCGGTTATATGACAATGATCTGCAACCCTGTCATTTAAAAGAGGTTTATTACAAATATGACAAACTGTTTCATAGTTATGATAAATTTTGTCCAGTTCGTTCAAAGGAATCATCTTTTTAGGAGTCTTTAAATATTTATTGTATATGTTATACACATCTCTTTCTAAAGAATTTATAAATAATGTATCACAATTTTGACCTCTATATTTTTCAAATTTAGAATAATTATCGTCGAATGAACATTTAATGTAATAGGCAAATGAATGTGGAATATGTTCATATTGTTTTAAGGTGTATGAAGTATTAGGATTTTTATCAACATTGTCATTATTTAAAGGCTTTAAAATGCATTCAAAATCTGCATACACCACGAAAGGAACTTTCATTTGTTTATGATAATTTACAAATTTCAAAATATTATCATATGAATAGTTTCCAAACTTATCTTTTATTAATTCTTTAGAAGGTAGGTTAATTCGTAAATGATCACAATCATAGCTATTGTGTTGTAATAAATTTTCTTCTGTAGGGAAATATTGTAAACAACCATCGCAAATATATTTTTTTCCGTGATGTTTAGAAATTTGTGCAGAAACTAGTTTTGATAAATCTTTAATATAGCAATAATGAAAAGTTTTTTCATCATCATCACTTATTAACAATAAATTGACATGTTGATTTTTTTTATTCGATGAATAATAAAGTGGACCAATTACTTCATACCCCTTTTTAGGATTTATAATTTCTAATCCATATACATTAATAGAAATGTTATTTTTTTCTTCAAAAATCTTAATGTTCTTTAGCAACATTGGAAATTCTATACCTGACATATCCAAAACAGAAGAGTAGTGTGGGTAGGATGAAGTTTCAAAATCTAATCCGCTTGGTTGGTGAAGAGCAGACACAACTGCCCAGGCGAAGCAAAAGTTGTCATCATTCCTAATGTTGATCACAGCTTGACGTCTCTTGATCTCTTGAGGAAGTTCGATAAAAGATGAGGCTCTCAGCGGATTGTGCTTGTTAACATTAATTTCCAAATGAAGTAAATTCATCAAAGCCCATCCTGCAACGTAAAAATTAAAAAATTACTTTTTTTGTTGCTGTTGTAAAATCGAAAATAAATTCTTTACCTGAATCTCTTTCTGCAAATTCGTCAGCTTTCTGGTCAATAATGGTGCAGATTTGCTCTAACAGTTCTTTTTTCTGATATCCCTGGCAAATGACTTGGAACGGCGCATTAAAAGATTTGACATCATAGCTGTCGCTGCTGGGGTTAAAATAGAAACCGAACAGTTCCATATTTAGCTTGATACATTTATGTTTCTGCAGTTCTTGATCTATTAGATGTGCAATTTTGTATTCCAAATGTTGAAAATACTCTTTCACATTTATGAAGTTTTGGTGTGAGGAAATCCTATAAGATATTATTCGTTCCCTGAATGCTGACTTGATAATTTCAACACCTTCCTCCAAGCCTATTTTGGAATTGTTCTTGTGCACACTAGATCGAAGATGTCCACCCCATAGACTTTGGTTTATATTTTTCTTGCATTCTTTACAATATTTTACAATATTTGTAGAATCTATAAATTAAGAAAAAAATATTTTACAAAATATAACATGAAAAATAAAATGTTCTTACCTTTAACAAGCTTTGGTTTTTTCAACCAACTGTTGAGTTTTGTGGAATTTCCGTTAACATGTTTTTTATTATGTCGCAATAAATTATCCTTTCTAGTGAAGACTTTATTACATGTTACACACTTATGCATTTCTGAAGTTTTCTGGATAATAATAATAATAAAATTAATATTGTGCATTTCTATTTAGTTATAGTCAAATTTTGAAAAAAGCAATTGCATTTTTGAAGTTCTTTGTATAATAATAAAATTAATATTGTGCATTTTTATTTAGTTATAGTCAAATTTTGAAAAAAGCAATAGAAATTAATTGACTTTATGAATCCATTTCTTCAAATGAGTCAACTAATTTGTCAAAGGCCTGTTTAACATAATTCACCGTACTTTCGTCTCCCTTTTTAATTGTGATCAAATTAGTTAAATTTTGAATAGCGAAACCCAGACACTTAAGGTTTGCTATTTGTTTTTTATTTTTTTTATTAATTTTAAAATTTTTTTTAATGATAAATGATGGTTTCGAAATTGAATTTTGTTCAACTGGTGAATTATTAGGAGAAATATCCGAAGTTAAATTTGCATCAATTTGTTTTTCTTGCGGATCAGAATTTACAATAGCAAATGGTGAATTAATAGAAGATATAGCCGAACTTAAATTTTGATCAATTTGTTTTTCTTGCGAATCAGAATTTACAATATCATATGGTGAATTAGTAGGACAAATAGCCAAACTTAAATTTTGATCAATTTGTTCTTCTTCCGAATCAGAATTTTCACTAAACAAAAAGGGAGAGCAAATTGGTCTCGGAGAATTAATTGGCGATTTTAATGTTAAATAATTTGTATTAGATTTTTGAAAACAAACAATATCCTCATCGCTAGAATTTTGAGTTTCGTCAATGTCATTCAGTTCTTCAAGAGTTTGTTTAGTTTTTGTTGTAATTAAGTCCGATTTGTTGTCAATAATGTCATTAAGATCGTCAAGAGTTTCTTGTTGACTAGCTGTAAATAAATATTTTTCGTTGTTCTGTTTGTTGGCATTATTTTGAACTTGGCTATTATAAATAATTTCATTCAAGTCCTGAATAGTTTGTTGTTGACTAGTTGTAAATACGTCTGTTTCATTGTTTTGTTGGTTTGCAAAATTCTGCATTTGAGTACATGTGTATAAGTCAAAGTCATTGTCAATAATTTTGCTACTCGATGCCAAAAAATTGTCCATTATGAAAAAAAATCGTAATAACAAATAAAATGCCACAAATGTACATAAAAATGTCACCAATATATAAGAATTAAATCTTGCCAAATAAAAATGTTAGAAATAAAAATAAAAATTGAAAAATTACCAAATAAACACAATGTAAACACCAGAAAACTCGCGAGCTCTGCACAGTGTGAATGCAGAAATCAATTGCATTCGTCTCTTCGCTGAGGCGATTTTATATGCAAAAGTTAATCACATGTGTCCTACTTAAAGTTGAACGACAATCTCTAAAAACCACTTTCCCAAGCCGATCAACAACCTTACCCCCCTCCCCCTCCCCCCCCCCCCTTCCCCCTTCCCCCGGACCCCTTAATTTCCGAGACTCAAATCCCGGCTCCCCAATTTCGGGCTACCCTCTTCAGGTTAAGTTAAGTTAGGTTAGGTTATGTTAGGTTAGGTTAGGTTAGGTTAGGTTAGGTTAGGTTAGGTTAGGTTAGGTTAGGTTAGATTAAAAAAGAAGAAAAGAAAAAAGGAGAAGGAAAGAAAAAGAAGAAGGAAGGAAAAAGGAGAAGGAAGGAAAAAGGAGAAGGAAGGAAAACGGAGAAACATATAAAAAAGAGAAAGAAGGAAGGGAGAGAAAGAAGATAAGGTGAGGGTGAGGGGGGTTTAAGGGGGGCGAAGCCCCCCTTAGGGGGGTTGGCGGAGCGGGGAGGGGGCGACGCCCCCCTTGGGCCCCCCCCCCCCCCCCCCCCGCAACTTACCGGGAAAGGCACAGTGAATAAAAAAAAAAAAAAAAAAAAAAAAAAAAACTTATGTATTGCAGGTAGTAAAAGTGGTGGTTGATGGGATATATACTTAAGAACATCCACTCGACGATCATACAGTAACATTCGCTGTAATATCAGTTGTCGCTATTATTTTAACGTATAACCAAATTTTTTATCAAATAAATCGATCTAAATCCAAAGTTCCTAACAATGGCAGAAAATATGAATGGAAACGCTGTCCAAATTGAAGAAAATAATATGGAGATCGCCGCTCAAATTGAAGAAAGAGAAGAGATTTTTAATAACTTGGAAGGCGATTCCATCACTTATAAACATTCATTTTTGGACAAGTCATCTAGGCTTGTTAGAAGATCATTCTTATGTAACATCGATATTAATTATATTGAAGAGGAGGAAGAGGAAGAGATGGAGGAAGATGATCAGGAAATTGACGAAGGAGTGGATATGGATGGACAATTACTAAATTTAGGAACCGAGGGTGACGTAAAAGTAAGCAAGTTTAGGGCTAGTGAATTATTTAATAATTTTGAAGAAAAAGATGTATGTGTTATACAAAGCTACTCTAAAATTGAAAGTCGAAGACTAGGAACATTTGCTATTTGCCTTCCTTGTAGTGCAATTCACATGAGATATTTACGGAGAGGGGAATCCGATCACGTGAGCTGCCACTACAAAAGAGCCTATGTTGTTAGTGCTTCTGATTTACATTGTGCTATTTGTAGGATACATCTTTTTATACTAATTCCTGAACATGCTTGCTTTTACTGCAACAAAAATGAAAAAAAAGAAATAGAAAATTATATTGTTAAATATTAATATTAAACATAGTTTGTAAATGTGATGGGTAGATTAGTTTAACAATATTAATTTTAAATATAGGTTAGGTTAGGTTAGGTTAGGTTTAATATTAAACATAGTTTGTAAATGTGATGGGTAGATTAGTTTAACAATATTAATTTTAAATATAGGTTATAAACGTAATGGATAGATAATGTCAAAAATATTAATTTTAAACTTAAATTGTAAAGATAATAAGAATACGTCAAGAATATTAATTTAAAAATGTCAAATGTTACTATAAGCGGTTATATATTTTCAGTGCTATATGCAAAATACTTCTTTTTATTCTAACATCTGACACTGTATTTGTAAATGAAATAGTTAATCATATGTAAAAAAAGTGTCGATTATGTCTACTGCCACTAGAAGCACTCATATATTAGCATAACATTTTGTTAACGCTTGTTTCTGTATTCAATTGAGTTTTCTCTTACTTGATGCAAATTATATTAATATTATTAGTATAATTAAAAAGTAGTAGATTAGGCTATGCCGGTCCGACAATCAAAACCGTCATTTTTACATGTAAATTCCCATAAGAAAATTTAAGATTCGATCTGCAAAAGTGGTGCCATTTTAGGGCGTGGCACTTTTTGTGTCAACCCATAACAATTGTTTTGTTATGTAATGTGAAAATTAGTATGTATTAAAAAACTTGTTAGATCATTGTTGTCGTTTCAATATAGGAAAAGGAAAAAATGTGTGTCAATTATTATATATATATTTACATTTACTTTTTTTACAAAATTATTTGTTACCAGAGTTTTCACAAACACAAATTATAAAAAAAATATTATCCTCTTTTTAAAATTACAACAAAATGATGTCTAATTACATCTTTGAAGATTTGTACCAAATAGTAATATCTAGTGCGACATACAGGACAATTGTTTACCATTATAGAACAACAATTTTCATCATTCCATCTTAAAATACATTTTAAACAAAAAATGTGGGAACATGTATTTGGTCTACATGAATCATAATATTCGATTATTTCAAAACAAATAGCACAAAACACTTTTTTCTCTTCACTCTCAGTTTTGTTCAAATTTTTTAAAACAATCCCATTATTTTCTTCTCGAACTAATGGTATATTTTCTTCTTGAACTCCTGGTATAATTTCTTCGAGGCTCTGAAGCGGAATGGATCGATTTCTTTCTCCAACTGATTCACTCATTTTATTTTAATATTATTATTAATAGATTTATTCAACAGATTTTTTTCTTTTAACAGTCACTCGTACCTTAACATACTAAAATGATCTTGATGCACCTATTTATAAGACTTAAGAATGCAAAATCAAATGTGGGAGAACAAAGAGAAAAAATTAAAAATATGATGCGAATGAGAATAAAAGGGGAGGAAGTTAAGAATGAGGGACATGAGAGAGAGGAAGAGGAGGAGGAGGAGGCGCTCCCATATTATAACTACAAATTTCTCCTCTAATAATTTAACTGCAATCAGCAACTCAGCCATTTCATTTATTTAACATAATATTTTAAATATGTAGGGGGACGTCTCTTGCGAATAGGATTAACTTTCTTTGATAATACCTGTTTTTTATCTTCGTATAATTGAAACCTCTTTTGGGTTGCAATAATAGCAGGTATAAATTGGCAATCTTCTCCTATAAATTCTATTAGGTGGCTTAATTCTCCTACAAAGTATGATTTCCCAAATGTATTGAAAAACGTAGTAAGGCTTATAATTCCTTCTAAATAATCATCACAACAGTCAATTGCTTCCAAATAATCTCGTTTCAGTGGATAAAACAGCTTGGTGTATTCATCTTTCGAAATCACTTCAAAGAAATTGAGATATTTAACTTTTAACTGTCTGATAGTTGTAGTTAATTTTTCGCGATTACACATAATTCACTTATTACTTGACACATTTTTTCTTTTTGTTTTATACAAAATTGGTGGAAAAATTCAAAAATAACTTTTTACGCAACTCGAGCACAGCTTAGTAAATGTGCCTCGGCATACTAAAATGATCATGATGCACCTATTTATAAGACTTAAGAATGCAAAATCAAATATGGGAGAACAAAGAGAAAAAATTAAAAATATGATGCGAATGAGAATAAAAGGGGAGGAAGTTAAGAATGAGGGACATGAGAGAGAGGAAGAGGAGGAGGAGGAGGCGCTCCCATATTATAACTACTATCTCTGTTTGGCAGATGATGTTGTCCTAATAATAGACAACATATAAGAAGCACAAAACATGCTACAAATGCTCCACGAAACATCAGAGAACGCTGATCTAAAAATCAGTTTATCAAAAACCCAGTTCATAACAAATCTGGTAATAAGTGACTCCTTAAAAATTAATAACAAAAATATCGTAAAAATTCACATTTATAAATAACTGGGCCACGAAATTGGCATCAGGCGCGACAACCAGACACATGAAATATAGCGTAGAATAGGTCTATTTTAGGCGGCATTTGGGAAGCTCAGGGACATATTCGGATCAGATATTCCAATATGCTTGAAACGAAGAGTCTTTGACCAATGTGTATTAGTCGTGCTCACATACGGAGCTGAGACGCTTACAATGACCAAGAAAAACGTGCACAAGATCCAGGTTATGCTACGGAAAATGGAGAGATCGATGTTGAGAATTACCCTTAGAAACAAAATCTCCAATGAAATCATAAGAAATAGAACGAGGCTAAGGAGCACTGCTAAAGTCATGCTACACTTTAAATGGAACTGGGCCGGACATGTCGTCAAAATGACGGACGGTGGACCAGAAAATTTGTAGAATGGAGGCCAAGAGACGAGGCATACCTACGCAGAGGAAGACCCCATAGTCGGTGGACGGATGCTATAAAAATACTGGCAGGGAACTGGATCCAGTTGGCACAGTATAGAAAGAGATTGAAAAAAATAAAGGAGGCTTTCGTAAAGCAGTGGATAGTATAAGCTCATGATGGTGATAATGGTATTAATATACATTTACGGTACTTATTAATTAGAATATGAGCCTTTATTGTGTATCTAAAACATTGCTGTACTGTCAAAAAAAAACTCTTTTTTTGTCAATTCAGGGATTACACATTGTCATGTTTAACCACATGTCTTGTAATTGTTGTAATTGCAAAAAGTACACTGTAGTGAGTTTTTTTATTACCATTAGGAGTTTATCGAATGGCAAAAAATAACAGTTAGTCTGTTTCTTATATGATCTATTAGTTCTGACCATATATATCATTGTCACAGTCTGGCTGGAGTCCAGATCCTACTCCCACGACTTAGGGGAAATTAATTTTAATTGAAAATATTTTTCATTTATAACATAATTTACAGAATGTCCACGGATTGGCTTAATAAGAGACTTTTTGATACCTAATTTTTCGGCAAAAATGTATTCTTCATAAAAGATTTTGCATGAAAATCAATATGATTGACATTAAGCAATTTATTTATTTTCTTATTATGCAACTCCGTGTTATGAAAAATATATTATAGCCAGAAAAAATTATTTGGACGCACCTGTACAAATTCCAGTTAAATTATATTACTATTGTTTCTTTGTATTGATATGACCTTCACGTGCTGTAAATCAGAAAGGGAATTACTTGTCAATCATATTTATTTTTCAAGCAAAAAGTTTTATGAAGAATACATTTTTGCCGAAAAATTAAGAATAAAAAAGTTTCTCCTCTTCTTTTAAGGAATATCATGGAAAAGAAGTCACAATATGGAGTTTTGTACTTTCTCTGGTATTTAATATAGAACTGATTCACGACCTGGAATATTAATTTGTTGACTTATCTGACCTGTTGTTTCTGCACGCTCTATGCCAAGAAACCTTCTATCTTGTATCAATAATAATGTTCATAAATACGCAACCTCCTTTCCCATTTATAACTTCTGAGATTTTAGTTATAATTAATAAAACAACTAAGAAAGAAAGACTAAAAAGTTTATTGTAGAGTTGTGTTAATCTAATATCTTTTTAAAGAGACATTTTCTTTTAAAAAGAAGTGATAGATTCCAGTTAAATTATATTACTATTGTTTCTTTGTATTGATATGACCTTCATGTGCTGTAAATCAGAAACGGAATGACTTGTCAATCATATTTATTTTTCAAGCAAAAAGTTTTATGAAGAATACATTTTTGCCGAAAAATTAAGAATAAAAAAGTTTTTCCTCTTCTTTTAAGGAATATCATGGAAAAGAAGTCACAATATGGAGTTTTGTACTTTCTCTGGTATTTAATACAGAACTGATTCACAACCTGGAATATTAATTTGTTGACTTATCTGACCTGTTCTTTCTGCACGCTCTATGCCAAGAAACCTTCTATCTTGTATCAATAATAATGTTCATAAATCCGCAACCTCGTTTCCCATTTACAACTTCTGAGATTTTAGTTATAATTAATAAAACAACTAAGAAAGAAAGACTAAAAAAGTTTATTGTAGAGTTGTGTTAATCTAATATCTTTTTAAAGAGACATTTTCTTTTAAAAAGAAGTGATAGACCACCGGCGCGGCGCGGCGCGGCGGTTGGAAAATAGGTGTATGCTAATTGGATGAATTTAATGGCGTCGCTATTGGTTATTTACGTCAATTATTTATTGAAACAATTAACAAACGCGGAAGTCGCCGATAATTCGAGACGATCGTACCTAATTTACCCGTCGTATACAAAATAATATAATAATTATTGTATAACAGGTTAACTAACTTCGAATTATCGATTTTACCGTTCGAAAATCCGGTATACGTTAAACTAGATGATTGTCTGCATAATTTAGAATCAAGTCTAGATACAAAAAGAACACAATTTACTTAACGTGGGCAGGTTAATATGTATGAAATGGCTAAAGAACGTAACTTTCTTTTTTTATTTCTGACCTCAGCTGGCCCAGATGGACGTAAGTATCTCTGTTATCGGTATTTTCTCATGGGTTCTCAGTAAGCTGGGAATTATAACCGCCTATTTTTTTTCTTGTGCTATTTTTCTGGTTGTATGTTGTTTTTTATTAAGCAAATAATGCTGCCATCTACAATTTTCAGTTTTTTATAAACATCATAAAACTATTTAAACATTAGAAAATATTGTAAATCTTTGATAATATTTATTCAATATAAATATAAACTAATTAAATATTAAGTACTACAAATTGAAACTAATTTATGTCGAACTATTTCATTAGCCAGATTTATTTTAAAGATCATAATGATACCCTTATGAAAAAACGATATATATGAATAAAAATTATAACTTAAACGGAAATCTCTATTGCTCCTTGTTTCATAACTATGGATATCACAATTTTCAGGTATGAATTCTTTTAAAAACGTTGGCAATAAATTATTTTTATTTCTTAATAAAAAACACAAACTAAATATAATATTAAATTTGTATCATTGCCCTAAGTTTAGTATATTTAATATTTAATAAAATGCATAGTGTTTTTTTCCTAGAAATTGTAGACGGTTAAAGATATATTAATTTTTTGAACATAAAATGGTCGAAAAATAAAAGAAAATAAGGATAAATAATTCAGTTGTAAATATTTTTTTTAGAATAAAAATTTGAATTTGTACTTATTTTTTTAAGTTGTCCAGTTTTTCTGCAAATTCCGAAATACTGTTTTCGAAATGCAAATTTAAGTTTATATCAAATTTTTGTTTCTATAACTGACTGTATCTAATTTTGAGTCGTAAATTGCACTAACCATTTTGTCATATATTTATTAAATTTATTAAATCATGTGCCAAAATAATATTAGAATGTTTTATCTCTACTAAAGTGTCATCTTCAAAAATTTTAATACGAGTATCTATTAAAAACTGGAAAATATCATTTATACATAAAATAAATATTACAGGTCCAAAAATACTACTTTGTGGAACCAACATAAACAAACAACTCTTAAAAATTGGCATATTTTCTTAAAAGCCTGATGCGGGAGATGACATCACATTTGAAATAAAGTTTTTAAGAAAATATTCAAATTTTTAAAAGTTCTTTGTCTATGTAAGTTTAATTATGTTTTACTTTTCAGTTCAAAAGTTTATAAATAATTTTTTTTTATATTTTTATATAAAATGTATTTCTTTTATTTGAGATCTATCATACAATTACTTTTGAAATCCTTTATAAACAGTTTCCCTTATCCAGTATTTATCTCTTTTAAAATCAAAAAACTAAAAACATTATAAAAATGTGATTTAAGGTTGGACACAATAATATCTAAAAGCATTTTGATGTAAGAAATAGCCTAACTGAATAACGAAACCACCAATATGTGCTTCTTGACTTTACTTACACTTTGATATTATTTTCTTTATTTTAAAGGTTACCTAACTAAAAGATGTATAGATTTCGAAATTAACAATTAGCATCTCGATTACCAGATTAATTAGTCTAGATTATTGTTTATAATCTATTTTTTGTAATATTTGTAGTTAATAATAATAGCACTGAAATTCGCAAAGATAAAGTTTTAAAACATTAGAAAATATGAGAAGTTGTCAGTAGAGATAGAGACGATCTAACATTTGGCTAAAGAGGTAATTGTTTTCAATTCAAAAAATTACAGGGCTGCACAGCAACATAATATAATATAGCTTTAACGATGATGGCTCTCCGATATACTATATAATAAAAAATCCATAATAGGATGTATCAAAAACCGTTATATTAACAAAATTATCTATTTAATTCTTGGTGCGGAGATTACCTATCATTAAGTGAGCAGCTGCAGAACATATTTGCAAGCAATGTCAGTCTTGCACAATGTCAAAGACGATTGAAATAGTATCAGGGGATTCCCTGCATTGATATATGTTGTTGTTTTGGTTGATATATTTATTTTATTTTGTAATGGCTTCAAAAGTTAAACAAGAAACAAGCGAAGTATGGAGACCCACATTTTAATCTTATTTTAAATAATAGTTAAATAGAATATGAAAGTATTCAGAATGAGACATTTTAAAGAATTTGGTTCACCCAAAGAGATATGACCATTCTAAAAGTGCTTTCTGAGGCAAAGAAATATGTCTTCGATGATCGAAGAGGAAAGGAATTTAGGTAGCATATTGCTGAAGTAATATGTGTGGAATAACTAATTACACTTTGTCCTACTTTAACGATAATACAAACGCACTGAGCAAAGATCAAGTTACCTTAGCAGGCGAAATATCATTTATGAACTCCGTTAATTTTAGAAGATTTTTTAGATAAAGAAAAAGAGAGTTTTCGATACTCATTATAAAGCGCCCGTTTTGAAACTAGAACACCGCTGAAAATGCAAAAAAAATATTTTGGTAGCCTTGGAAAAGCACCCTACAGAACTAGTGGCAGATAGTCGGCTAGTAAAGTTAGCAGCAAGACATTTTGGATGTTTGCCAAGTATGAAATAGCGATGTTGCAGTGCACTAGTCACTATCAAACTTTGCAGGTCATTGTCATATTTTATGAACTTTACATTTCAACTGAATTACATTTAAAAATTAATCTTACTTTCCCCATATCAACATTTTTTACTGTTTTTAGCTACCAGCTCCAAAGATGTGATTGGGAGATGTAAGGTCACTTAATTTCAGCCCCTCATCAAATGTTTATATTGGTCTGACAGTATTTTGTTTCCAAACCTGAGAAAATTGGCGCAAAAATATTTAACATTCAAATGATTTTCTGTTGGGTCAGAAAGATTATTTTCGGTGGCAGGGAATATTCACACTTTCAAAACACTAAAAATGATAATAATCCCTTAATAAAAATTTAGTTTGTATTCACTTTCAATATTAACTACAGAAATATTTAACTATTTCATTTATTTAAATATATTATTAAGTATATATTTTTACTTCATTTCTATTTTTGCTTGATAATTGTATAAAAACAATCGTTAATCATAATATTAAGCTTACTGTCATAACAGAAGGTTTCATATATACAATTTAAAACCAGGTAGTTAGCACTAATGCTTATAGAAAACATGTCTTTGAACAAAACATTTAGCTTCATACATGGAACCTAAAACCATGTAGTTAGCACAAATGCGTACATGAGACATATATTCTAACAAAATATTCAAACAGATGAATTAACATATCTAGCTCATTCAACCAAATGATTGATTCAAGCAAGCAAATCACAAATTTGATGTGAACGTATGAGTTTTTCGATAAACTTTATAAATTGAACAATAAACGCTTTGCAATGATTTTACATTCAAGTATTGCAATAATTACACCATTTTAGTGAATAGAATTGTTAAAACCATACTTTTCCTTACCTTAGTATGTATTGTGTTTCAATAAAATGACTGCTCGTACGATCACGTTGCGTTAATTGTTACAGGAATTAAGAAGAAACTGGATTTCTTATTTTGAGTTTAAAGATATTATGTCATGCTAGCTTTACAGTTACATTACAGTCTTGAATATTGTTGTCACATAAAAAAAGCACATCTTCTTCAAATGTTAACTAACCTATCCAAAAAATCGATAAATTTCCTTTACACCGAACTTCTTCCATTATAAATATTTAAATATTATAAGGAATAGTGAAAAATGACCCTATTGAGTTAATAACAAGGAAAGCTTCTGATAAAGAAATTATATCGATTTTTATGTATTGTTTTTCAAACAGATTAACAGCTCGCCATTTGGTTCCAACATAATGGATTTGTACCCATATTGTTTCCAGTTTCTACCTATAACACGCTTGAGTTTTGGGCAAAATTAAAAATCAATCGAATTAATAGTATCTTACACGTTTTTTTCAAAAAAATTATTCGGCTGCTATTTTATTCCACCATGCTAAATTCGTACCAAAATTTTACCAGCTTACCTCTATGTCAAACATAATAATATACAGACATAATAAGTTGTTTTTCAGATTGATTTTTTAAACGTCTTGCTAGGCCGCCATTTTATTTGTTGGATTCATGCTAAAATTTGAGATTTTACACTTAATTGGCCCCTAATTTTTAACCAAAATTTCAAGTTAGTCGGCTAAGTAGCTTTTAAGCTATGCCACGAACAGAGAGACCCACTGACAAACAGACCGACGGAATTGAGAAAATGTTTTTCTGGTATTTAGCGATCCTAAAATGTGAGAAAATCTGAGATAATATTTTTGCGATTACAATACTTCTCTCTAACGAGGGAAGTAAAAAGTTAATCTTCTATTTTATTATCAAAAGATCACAAGGAATCTTTAGAATTGTAAGGCGCAACTAATTATATACTCAGTTTAAGCTCAAAACAACCGAAAAATATTTACAATCAGGTGATTGCCTTTATTCAACCCTTTATGATTCATTGGCAAGAAGATCACGTATGATGATTGATTTTTTAAACGTCTTGCTAGGCCGCCATTTTATTTGTTGGATTCATGCTAAAATTTGGGTTTTTACACTTAATTCGCCCCTAATTTTTAACCAAAATTTCAAGTTAGTCGGCTAAGTAGCTTTTAAGCTATGCCACGAACAGAGAGACCCACTGACAAACAGACCGACGGAATTGAGAAAATGTTTTTCTGGTATTTAGCGATCCTAAAATGTAAGAAAATCTGAGATAATATTTTTGCGATTACAATACTTCTCTCTAACGAGGGAAGTAAAAAGTTAATCTTCTATTTTATTATCAAAAGATCACAAGGAATCTTTAGAATTGTAAGGCGCAACTAATTATATACTCAGTTTAAGCTCAAAACAACCGAAAAATATTCACAATCAGGTGATTGCCTTTATTCAACCCTTTATGATTCATTGGCAAGAAGATCACGTATGATACAGCAAAAAAAAAGAGACGGACGCAGTCACTATTTAGAATAATTTACAAGAGACTGCATGTACTGTGAAATTCTATCTAGTAAAAGATATGAGTGAAAGATCTGTTAATGATGATGCTGGCGAGGGTGTAGCTACGTCAGTGTGCACGTTGAACCGAGAACATATTTTAGTCCTCGGGTATGACCAGGATACACCAATTTACATTCAGCAACGCTATGTATTAATCTCAAATTAAATTTAAATGTGCGTGGGACTTGAAAATGTTTCTTATTACTGTTGAAAAACTTACTTACAACTTACATAAATGCAGCACAGGGTTTGATGTTAAAATAGTTTTGAAATTTGAAAAACCGATGAAATCAGTTTACACTTGAAAGCGATTGGAGATCTCATTCTCAACATTGTAAAGCCAACATAATAAAGACAATGCAAGTCCGACAGAATGAGTTTAGAGAACTTTTTACGTTATCTACCACCTTTAAACAGAAACTAAATTAACCTATCTAATATTAATAAAATATTTACTGGGCTGATTTCCGTACTATTACAAGGAGTAAAAATTGAACGCAATGTTTTCTACTATCTTGTTACCTCTGGAAATCCTTAATCCCACTGTTTTTATAAAATAACAAACAAAAAATCTTAAGTCAGCCTTGTTATATATTTAAAATAATTAATCAATATAATGCCACCTGCCTGGAACGTGTCATTATACTGATTATAGAAGAACAACAGCAGTTGTGAGAAGTAATAAATATTTAATCTTTATATTTTATGCTATTTAAAAGATTTATTTATTTAATAGGCAATAAAATTATCTGCTTTACCAAGATGGAAAAAACGTATTACTTAATGACTGCCTCTTAGCGCTAAAGAGCGAAACAGTTAGGTAACAATATTTCAAGTTTATGTCAACTTTAAAAACCAGTGTAATGAACTTTCTTTTTACATAAAAACGAGAAATGTATGAACAGAGATAAGTAAACGTTTTATCACAAAAAAAGCAAGAGTTTTATATTTAGCGGTGCTTATAAAGCAGCTCATCAGCATCTTTATTTTTATTACGCTAACCCGTTGTCTTGGAAGTTAAATTTGCGGTTGATATTCGGGCTGGTCTTTTAATTGGAACAGATGAGAGAAAAAATAATAGCTTTTATCTTGAGATCGAAAATTCCACTCTTTTCGACTTTTATAAGCTTGCTCCAGAAGGGCGTGAATAACCTGCACGACGGTTTTATTATTAATTATGCTTTTACTATGCACCCATGTTATGGTCATTATGATTTCTGATTTATTTTCAGTTATTATTATAGCTTTTGCAAACGTATCTAGAGAATTTTTGAATCTTCGTGCATCTCAGACATATTGCAAAATTTATATCAAAACAATTTGGCGCTTTCTAACAGCAATTTTAAACGTAGACGTAGACCTTGGTATAACTTGCCTATTTTGAACAAAGATTTTTCTTTATAAACTATAGAAATAAAAGTATAGTCATTGTCTTTTGTGAAAAAGGGAAGATCCCAATAAAATAGGTATTTTGTATAATCAAATTACAACATAAATGCACATGTAACAATCCTCAGATGAAAAGCAATTTTTGAAAGACAGAGATATTTATTAAACGGGCCGTAAATAAATATTTTTTAAGAATTAATTAGTATATTAATTGCATATATAAATACATGTAATAAAACATTAAAATGGAAATTTTGAAAATTTGATTTTTACTATTAGGCCTTTAATTTAAATTGGCCGGAAAAACTTCTTATTTAAAAAACCTTATGCTTAAAACACTAATAACATCTCGTGATACATCGATTATTCAAAACTTTTTCTAGTTTTTACCTGTCATTACTAAGAACGGTTAAAACAGAAAATCTCTAAAAGACAAGTAACGGATATTTGGTTACTGTTACCGGAGTTTGAAATGCTCAACTTTGCCCTGTTCTGAACATTGTTGTATCTCTTAGAGTACCTCTGGATCATGTACACCGAGTTATACAATATCTTGCTTAAATAAATTTAAAAAAATTAAATTAGGGCAAAACAAGTTAAATAAGGTACCTCTGCTTTATTGTGAGGCAGACAATAAAATCTATTTTCGCGAAATTTGACAGAGCTCCAAAATGCATTTAAATTATGTGGACAGTTTAATACTGACAAGTGTTTCGTACCACAGCTATTATTATTTTTTAAATCATTCAAAGAATGAGAAATTATCCTGCTGGCGATTAACTTGTTTTCAACTATTTGAACAAAATTATATAATATAAAATGTAATATTTAGTTAGCTGTTGTTGAGCTCATTTTTCCACATACATGGTGTAAAAATTTGAAGAACGTGCTTTTGAACTTAAGTGTTGTGAGTGTCTCAGAACATAGGGATATATTCATGATTGTAGACCTGCTTCACTCTCAAAAAACCCCTCGGGTTTTTAAAATATAGAGTCATGCAGGGGATAAAGGCGAT
Source organism: Kuschelorhynchus macadamiae (assembly GCA_030620095.1). Taxonomy (NCBI): domain Eukaryota; kingdom Metazoa; phylum Arthropoda; class Insecta; order Coleoptera; family Curculionidae; genus Kuschelorhynchus; species Kuschelorhynchus macadamiae. Next base: position 203,010 of record JAUTXW010000259.1, on the reverse strand, counting down.
GCAGTACTTTGTAAGTATTTTCTTGGTAGTTATTATTTCCTTATTTACTTTTTTGTATTTGTACCGTCTTTGTGTTGGCAAGTAATCAGTTCGAAGATGTTGTGGTTTCTGCAAGTGCAAGGTTAATAGATATATTGTTTTTACTATTTTTTAAAGTTTACCACTGAAAACAGAAATAGGTTGTAATTGCAGGAACAATAGGTTTTCCTGAACCGAATATATTTACAAATGTCTTAAACAAGTTTTATAAGTTATTTCGATATTCTCTTATTATTACCATTACTATTACTAATTACCAGGTTTTAAGTAATTGCGTTTTAAGCGTTGAATTTAATCAATTTAATAACTAAATTATTTTAATTTACACAAACTAAATTTTACAAAACCAGCCAGACATCAATAAGTGTGTAGTAGCCCCAGTTTTAAATATATGACATTTGCTAGTTTATTTTAAAATAATAATATGAGGCAGCCCAAAAGTCATAATTTGCCATGAAAAGAGGCCACTGTAGCGAAACTATTCCCATGACGATTGCTTTTCGCATTATGGAGACATCACTTTTATTCATGTATACAGTTATAGTTTTCTTTTCTAAAAGTTGGTGTTATAATTTAAACAACTCCTGTCTACTCAGTTGTTTAAAACTTTCTCCATTCGCGTCGTGCAGACGGTCCTGACAGTGTATCTTTGAAATAATTACACAATTAACAGGTTGTTTTGTGGAGATGCGAGTTTCTTCCAAGGGGACAATTGTTATGGTAATCGCCAAACCGGTTTGAAATTTTGAAAAGGTTGTTCACTTTATAAAATAGCGATACGATGGGAAATAATCAAAGCTTCGGCTTAATGCTATGCAAACGTTTATTTTTAGTTGTATTATGTAATCTATATTACCATATTTATTATGGCTTTCGGTTTATTGTAAAGACCTTAATCGGTTTTAATAAAATACCATAACAAGAAACAAATCTCCTCGAATAAATTTTGATGCGTAAGGTGTAACGGAGTCAGTTGAACTGTTGCAGTGTCACCGAAGTTCAAAACACTGTATATCGAGTTGGGTCGAACAAGTCAACAGGAAAGGCAAGATTCGGAGGGATCTGTTATAAATATATCATTCTTGAATTTTTACTTTCCCGACCACTTTATTTTTAATAGTTTTAAATATTTTTTTCCAAGCTTCTGACATTTCAATCGAACCATTTGCCTTTTCTGAGAATAGTTTTGTAATTAGTTAAATATTGACAGCTTGGTTTGCTTTTTAATTAACCTTCTTTCTTTTAATTCCTTAAAAGTTTAATTAAATACAACAAAAAATATTTGTTGTAATAAAATGCAGACTAAATAATACTAATGAAATGATAAGAATGTTATCATTAGACTGTTATGTTGCTTTTGATTATCAAAATTATGCAACGGTCAACTTAAGATGTTATACGAAAATGTATTAATGTTTTCTAGGCATTTTGCTGGTAAATATTAAATTAACTGATTAAGACAGGGCTACCATAGCGGGGGGTATGCCACCGCTACCGGGCAATGCTCGTTATGCCCTTGATAACCTGACCAATTATGTTCTTTTACCTTCTTAAAAAAAAACTAGAATTTAAATAAATCTATTTTTTGTATAGCGTAGTCCGATAATCCCTTTGTTTAATTATTTGCTCATTCATTCGTTTTATGGACTCAACGAGTCTGAAGTTTGTGTTCACTACGCTGTTTACTAGTGGAAAAAGGAAAAATCCGGCCAAGAAAACCAACAAAATAAAACAGATATGCAGCGGACAAGATTTGAAATGCCCTAGCTAACCAAGGTTGAAAGAAACAATCTACATTAACCACACTGACAATATATTCAACGTCGAACATAATACCCAAACCGAAACCAAATCTGATAAAGTAAAATTGGTATCAGGATTATTTTTTTTATATTATTACACATTGTTAAGATTTCTTTAATAAGAACCAAAAATATACAATTTTTGTACTGTAGTAATGTGAGTGCGGGACAAGGCCAATTCTGCTTCGGCACTTAGTGTATAAATTAAGTTTATTTTTTTAATTTGTATTCATTCGCCACGTTTACTTCTATTTTTTCTAGCATTTTGTTAGTATGTGATGTACATGCTGCTAAACATTTATACGCTGCTCTGTTCTGCTGTAATTTTATTATTTTGTGGGGAAAAATGTATTTCTAGTATTTCAGTAAAGATAATTGCATATCGGGCCTAATATTTTTAAGCAATCCTTATACCATAACCAGAATAATTATTTAAACAGCAAGATAGCCATGTTCTTAGATGCCGGCACCTTAGGGCGTTTAAAAACGGAGGCGGCCGCATGTGTTAAATAATATAATTGAACGCGAAAAACAAAGCTTTCAAAATGCCAAAACTGTCCTTTTCAGGTCGTGTGAACGGATAGTATATACAGAACAAAAATGGTAAGAGAGATCTCTATATTAAATCGAATACCCAGTATATTTTTTAATTTTTAAATTCTATATGTATTTCTGAGACACTTTTCTAAATATATTACTAATTAATATATTAATATAAATAATACTTATCTTTAGCCGTTTTGAAGTATTAATTTTCAATTTTTTTTTACGAAAACGGAACTTTGAATTTCTCCCAACTCTAAAATTATGTTTAACTAAAATTTGGTTTATTGTACAATATCTTTGCGTATTTAATTTTTTTGGTAATAACTTAGTTGACGTATACAGAGTGATCCAGAAATAAATTTTATTAAAGTGTCTGAAAATTGATTTTTAAATTGGGACACCCTGTATATTAATGGCAATGGATATTTTGCCTACACCTAACTCTTCAAGATGTCGAATTATAAGCATTTCTATTTGAAATGTCATTAAACATGCACTTTTAACGACTTTGGTAGAGTGGACCGTGAAAACAATTATAAGACGCCATGAAAATGTATTTGACAGAAGTTTCATTTTTGCGTATTGCAATAGCAAAGAATAATACTTACTTTATTATGACTATAATGAATTTATTTCTTCTGCATGGAATATGATAAGAATATTAGCAGAACTGGCAGAAAATTTAGCGAAAAGTATCCAGATTTACTACAACTGAATATCAACAAACTTGCCCAGACCAGTGACTTCACATGAAGAAACCGAAATTAACATTCTGGCATACTTTAATGCACTCTTCCATACGTATCGCCGAACAAGAAAAAAAAACACAATATGCACGAATACAAGTTTACCAGGGTTCAAGCTCTCAAACCTCAACTTGATTCGCAATAAGTAGAGATTGGAAAATGTTACTCACACGTAAATTTTCGAGGGACGATATTTTTAATCCACATAATCGTCATTGTTTGGTCAATAAAAATGCCCGTTGCAAAAGAGAATAATCGTTGGTTCAGAAGTTTAGGACCCTGGATCGCGTGATATCACTCCTTTGGATTTTTATTTATGGGGTACTTTAAAGGAAAAAGTTCACCAGACTCCAATAAATACTAGAAAAGAATCAAATGAATCAATAATATTAAATTATTGAAAAGTAGCCTATGGAAAGAATTGAATAAATTTTTCATCTAACGATTCTATTAATAATAGCGCAATGATACAGATATGCTTACACTCGGTTACCTAGGCCAACAAGCATTAAGTTAAAAAAAAATTAGAAATCAACCGATAATGTGGAAATTTGATAAATGTATGAAAAAAAAAAAGAAACGAAATTTTGAAAAGAGGTAGTATTTTTGCATTTTTTGAAAAAAATGTCAAATTTGATAAGATGAATCAAATGACAAACTTTTTTTCACATTTTTTTAAGGTCGATTATAAAAAAATCCCATATTTGAATTTTTACTGGTCACACTGTATGTACTTGACACACTCATATAATTGTTTTCGAACCATTTTAATAACTCGAAAAACAAGAAACAACAGATTGACCACGCTATACTAACTCAGGGTGTTCTCAAATTATAAACTGTTTTACCCGTCAAATTGATTTATCGGTTTGGTATCTCCTGCTAATACTGATTTGATCATAATGTCATCCTTGAAAAAAAGTATGACCTCATACACTTATTTTTTAAGCAGCCTGTATATATATTATTTAAATCAGTGAAATATTCTAATCTGTACCAAAATTTAACTGTTCTAAAAAAAATTACATTTCAAAATTGTCATTTTAAGCCAATTAGAGCCTTCTATCGTTCAAATCGTTGCCTTAGAACAAATTAGTTTACACTTTTTATCTCATCAAATGATCCGGAGTCGAATAAATCAATTTAAAGTGCAAAACAGTTTTTTCAAGTTATTGAATTTATTCCAGTTAAATTTTACGACCCTGTATGTATATGTTTAAACATTCTAAAAAGTCCTTTCTTGTAAAGAAGTACTATTTAAATATGTTTTACTTATAGATATCGCATATTGTTTGGCCAACAATAAGCAATTTGTTGACGTGTAGTTCTCTCACATATCGTTTAACCTAAATGAAATGCGTCCGATGGCATTACAGAACACAGCCAACGTCAGTGTGTGTGTCTTGCTTTGTCGATGGGTCCTCTCTAGGTCGAGGGTGCATTTCTGATATACTGACAGAAATGTGACAATACCGGAAAGTGATAAAAAATTAATGGCTGGGGTTTTGTGAGAACAAGAGGCCTTTCACAAACATAACACACACTTTTGCGGAAAATCTTTAGGGAGAGGAGAATGAATACTTAAGTAAAGATGGGTTTTTTATATGTGTGTGTTAAGGGAGTTGGGAATAATTTCGTACCTGTTCCCGTTTCAGTATTAAAGATGTTGAGTTAACTGGTTGCATAAGGATTGAAATTCAGGCTAGTTAAAATATGTTAACTGCACGGAATAGATTAGGTAAAAATGAAATTATTTTACAAAGTTTTGTTATAAGTGACATAAGGCATCCGCAAGATTTCAAAACATCACTTGTAGTGGAGCTTCTTTAATTAAACGTGGCCTGTTCCGAGGTAGCCAATAATTTTTGAGGCTAATATAGTGGCAAAGCAGGCATTAACAAAATAAAAGAACAATAAAATGTGGTTAAAGATATTAACTACCACAAACAATTTAATACTAGAGAAGTGCAATGGCGCATTTTTATGAGGCTCAATAGATTCTGTGGATTTGAAAATGTAATTAAACGACCATTGCCTTTTTTTATTCTATCTATTTTTAAAGTTACGATACCGCCTATACTATTTCATAATTGAATGGTGATCTTTAAGGATGTAATTCTATGACTTGTAAGAATAACATTTTTTAATATAGCTATGTCAAAAAAACGTATACTTTTCAAGATAGCAAATGGCGAATTTTATTTTTTAGTTTTTTAATTTATATTCCCCAATTTTAAAGTTAGACAATTAGATTAGACAAATTAAAACATATATTTATTTTTGTAATATCTATAAAACTGCATTATTTACATTTAGATCAAGCTACCGAAGGTCCATTTTTTGGGGTAATGACTAATGAACCATTTTAACGCTACTGTAACTAAATTGACCCATTTCGTCAAATTTCCTGCTCCATTTAGAAACTTTTTGTCTCTTGTGCTTTTCGATGTAATCCTTTCGCATATGACACATTGTAGGACAGAAACATTTTTTTTTAAGCTTTGGTCTTTCAGTCATATTGTTTTAGCCACACCCTAATGTCTTGAATTTTAGATTTTACTATTCGCTATTTATACTCATATTTCATACCTACGTAATAAAGAGTATTTTAATAACTTTAAACCATGCCACATAATAAAAAAGGGCAAGAGTGAAAAAAGTTTCGTAATAGAATAAATCTCTACATAAAAATGTTTGAAGCATTTAGGTGGGTTTTCTGTAGTTTGTTCCAAATGCCAATAATATTGTTGTACTAATTTTCATTTAGTAATATTGAAATAAGTTAAAGAATCACATTTAGTTATCAGCATATAGGAGGGGAACAACAGGCAGGAATGGAAGTTAGTCGCAGGGCGACGCCAAAGTCGCCAGATGTTTTAAAACAGATCTATAGAAAATACTGATTTTTTTTGGAAACCGGGATTAAATACTGAATTTGGCTAGTTTCAAAAAACAAAAATAAAATTAAAGTAAATTGAAGATCTAGTTGGTTTGTGCGGACAGTGGTCATTCGCCATTTCAGTATTTTGTCACTTTTTTATCTGGGGGTATCCCAGACCCCCCGGTGAGGATAGAGTGTCACCGGCTGTAAGCGCATTGGTCTCTATGGCAGATTCTTTTTCCTTAGTATTTGTCTAACTGTCATTTAAAATCAAGCTATAATTAACTTCAAATGGAGTACTAGTACGCAGAGGGATTTTTTATTTATAAAATATTGGTATACTTCTTGTGACATTTGCATATCCGCCTATTATGGAATTTGTATGAAATAAATGTTTTTTTTTATTTTAATGAATAAAGGACAAGTATGTAAAAGGGCATAAAACACTATATAAGACTTATTCATAAAAAAATGAAAAGTAATGCTTGCGCAAACACTGTGATCTATAAAACTCATACTTTAATACATTACTATTTTCAAAATTTGTGGAAAAACAATGACAGTAAGATATTAATAAGAACAACTCCATTAATATTTTCTTTTAAATCAAAATATGTAATTCGTGTATTATTTAATTTCAAAAAATTGAATATTCTGCCCTGTTAAATATGAATGACAACTCAATGTTTTAAATTTTATAGGATATGTTTTCGTATTTGGAGGTCTTAAATTTCTGTCACATCAGGATGCGATGTTGCCGATTATAAGCAAATTTAGGAATGAATTGGTTTTTTTCTAGTTAATAAATAAAAAGGTTTAGAGAACACTGATCGTGGTGAATATAAGTAAGCCAGTAAAGTTTCTTGCACATCAACATAGGGATTAACCTTCTAAATGGATTTAACTATCGTTTATTTTTTTTTACAACGAGCGAGCGAGGAGCAGTTATACTTCCTGTACGGGGTTATAAGAGTTAATTCGCGTCATTTGGTAAACATAATACTAATCGTAAAAGATGAACTTCCCGCATTTATTAGGAAATTCGAGCTTTTACTTTGTTGACAAATTTGTTAATTTGTCAAAACATAAAATTAACATAAAAAATATCAGTATAGCAAGTATAATAAATAAATACATACTTATACATTTTGGAATGTAAACTAATTAGATTAATAATCAAAACATTTGTTGAAACGAGATGTCATTATCCAGTACAGTCAATTTCTAAAAATGTGATATGCCCTAAAATATTGGCCGTAGTATAGAAAGGAGGATTAATTACTTTTACCCAAAATATATTTAAAAATTTAGATACAATTAAGACTTAGAGTAGATCTGGCATGTCTTTCTGTAAATGCTGATATCATTTTTTGCATTTGTTTAGTTCAAATAAAATTTAGATTCTCTGCTTGATGGTGACATGGTCTTGACATTGCCGCATTTATATCAAAATGTGACCGTAAATTTAGATAACTAGGTAAAGAAAAAAATATATGAAGCTAGATACATTTTAATTGAAAAATAACATGTTTTATTTTTGTTTAATCAGAAAACTTGTTTACTCTACAAATAAACACAACACTAAATTGTTTATCCCATTATTATTTTAAGCACCTATCTTTTTAATGTTTGATTTATAATTAAATAAATAAAAATGGTAGTTATCTATAATAAAAGTAATCTCAAGGGTTTTCCCCACAGAAATGATTCTGGAACACAGTTTATTTTCTCCCTCACAATAGTCAACAAGGGTGCAAGAACATTTGCAGCCAGTTTCAAAGTGATGTATGGATATTAGGTTGGGTCAGTAGTGAAACCTGATCTTTACGAGAAACAATGAATTTGGAATTAACATAAGGCGAATCGTAATAGGTATGTGAAACATATATCTCGAAAGTTAAAGTTTTGTGTTTGTAATAAACGTGTGTCAGAGACGAGATATATTGAGAAAGGTTATACAAATGGTTTAAAAATTAGCCTAAGATAAGATAACACCGTTTAAAATTATGGGCAAGTTTTTACCAAATTTGCAGGGATATGTTAATAATATATGAATATAAGTGACACTTGATCCCAGAATACTAGTAATCAATGCTAATACTTGCAAAATATGAAAAAGCTAGTTAAATCAAATTTCTCGTCAGCTAATTTATGTTGTTTTCTGACATGGGTCCCTAAACAAATTCTTTAACAATAATAATTCCTTCTAAAATTTTTTATTATGTGCTTGATTGAATTAAACATAAAAACGCCTTTTAATAATGCTTGAGGAATAATTTTGTAAATAACGGATAGCCATTAGAGATAGATAGAAAGAATGACAAATTTACATATTAACTCTTAATCTAGTACTGGGTCCTGTGCGCCGGAACAGAGGAAGGGCAAGAGTATACACCCCTTTAGACAATTGAAATTTCTAATATAACAAAAAATACTATATAAATGTGTTGAACTAAGGAAGAGTTGCATTTGTTAAAAAAAATGTTTGATTCAAATGATGATTTTTAGTAGTCGATTCTTCGAACTGCAAACTGAAATCTTATATCTCCAAAAATTACTTGACTGTTTATGCAACCATTGTTAATATTGTACTTTGTTTTCCTCTTATTAACTATGTTTTAAATGTTTAATTGCTCTTTATTTAAGTAACGTTCTTTTTTAATTAGAAGAATGACAGCCGACGTTATGGATATGGGAAAATATGGTCATTAGCCTTATATTTTATGCACCAACTTATGGCTGAAAAATAGATCAAGGTCAGCGAAAGGAGCAGGAGTGTATTCACGAAGAGTGCAAACTCACTGCAAGTAGGACAAGTAGGTAACCATTAAACAAATAGGTTAGTATTGTTTAATTTAAACTTCCGAAGCACTTGCATAGACATACAGAGCAAAATTATCAGTTTCGCAAACAATTGAAGTTTTTGCATATTGGGTTAAGGCAATGTATGTTCGCGGTACAGAGGCAATAAACAACGTAGCAAATTGGTCAAGTCGGTGGCCAGTTTAAATATTTTTGGAACTAGGCCTCGTAACATGTTGTCAGTTGCAATGATGGAATAAATCGTGAAAGGAACATACACGCAAATTTTAAATGAATCAACATGTTGCTAATTTACTTGGAAAACGGGATACCTAACAACCATGGTGATGTCAAAAGAAAACGCAGGCACCTAGCCAGAAATTGAGTTGGGGGGGGGGGGGGGTATAAATCTTAACACCAACATGTAGTGACCGAAATAAGTGACAACTGAAAAAAATATATCTCGACAATGAACTGTAGCAAAAAATGTGTAACTGGTCACCTTGTATATCATTTTTAAACTATATTCTGGAAACAATCGAGACAAAGAATATTCGATTTTCATTTAAATGGTACTAAAAAATTTTGCTATCTCGTATATTCCTTGTAACTAACCTTTCATACTATGTTAATTCTGGTAATCAGCTGTGTCATTTCCAATAAAAAAAGTCTTTTTATAGATCAAATTATTCATAAAACAATTGGAATATATCCGTATTAAAGAAAATAAAGATACATATTAATACGTTTTGCCATTAAATTATAGAAAAAGCGTATTAACGTTTTTGGCATTATTTAGGAAACAAAATATAGCTTTCAGTTAATAATGTCATATCTAATAAGAAAATATACACATTTGGTAAGTCAAAGACGTTCAACAATGTAATTCTTTTACACTCAAATTAAATATTCTCGGCGGGATTTACGCATCGCACATTCCTACTGTGAAAATCAGGTCGAATTCGTTCACCCACACAGCCACATGTGGCTGTTGGTCTGCTGTAGTTTTGCCATTAGTCCGCCAGTCGAGTGCCTAATCTTGAGTTAAAACAGATGTCCCATTTCATAGAACAAAGATTTCTTTCTTACATCCCGCCCCAAATATTCGTTCCACTTGAAAGTATTTTCAAACGTGGGCTCTTGTTTCTATATTGCCAATTCTACTCTGCTTTAACAATAAACTTTATGTGTTTGTTTTTGAGATATTTGTGTGGGCTATTGCATATTTTCTTAATAAAACGCAAACAAAAAGTTATTTTTATAAATTATTTCCTGCTGGTTTCTTGTTCTAAACTCTTAAATTATTCTACATTATCTTATAATATTAAAAATATCTTGATGATGACAAAGGGAAGCTTTAGATGCATACTTCTAAGTAAACTAAGAGCTGCTAGTGCATTGTTGTAACCAGTGGCGATTCCTCCATTAGGTCATATAATAAATATTTCCGAACAGGAAATAATAAATAATTTATATTGTTTTAATTTTATTTAAATTTGGAAATTCTTTCTATTATTCTAAGCGTGTAAACTCGTTCAATGTTTATGTTTATTCCACGTCAGTCGCACTATCGATGCCTCGCACGGCGATCTCCGAAGGTTTCGTTTCGTTGGATCCCGAGGCTGGCAGCCGGAGATGTCCTCGTGGTTATAAACGGAGGCGAGTTTTACCCGAGTGTTCCCGATTGAATTCGTATAGGGGCGCATAGATAATATACGGCTTACGTTGCAAATTTTGGGACAACAGCCGCACCGAGCAAACTTAAACATTTTTTTGTCAGTTGATGCGTTTAATGTAAATCGTGTGATATGTGTGGTTACGATTGCGAATTTTTATAGAATTTATTTTATTTGCAAGACTTGTTAATTTTGTGGTTTAGATTAATTGAAAAAATTAATGTTTTAAATAATCGTGGCCACAGTGGTTTAGAATCGTAAGACTTCAAAAGCCGCCAGTGAGCTGAACTTTGAGAAATGTCTGGAATTTAAGGCCATGTCGACATTTGCTGGAACTTAAAATTCGGCAGACAAAAACAAAAAAGTAAATTGTTATTTTAGTAAAAATATGTACGATTTATGTGACTATACATTTGATTGTGAAGGGATAAGGGCATTTTATTGTTTCGTGACTTTGATTTCTTCAGAGGACATTGTGTAAATTATAATAATTATGAAATCAGGTGTATATATATATATATATATATATATATATATATATATATATATATATATATATATATATATATATATATATATATATATATATATATATATATATATATATATATATATATATATATATATATATTGCCCCCCTGAAAACTTAACCATGAGCCGCCACTGGTTGTAACAGAGTATTAAAATTTAACAAAGACGTTAAGGTTTCTTTGAAATATTTAGTTAGCATAGATTACAGAATAAATCTAAATCACTGTACAAAAAATATTGATATAATTTTGTAAATTTTATAAATTTTCTTTTTTATTACTTTTTGTTTGTTGAAATATATACAACGCTTACCACAAAATACCACGTTAATCAGAATATTCTGTAATCCGAACGACAAGTTCATGAAGTAATACTCCGAATACTACCTCGATAATCTAAAGAACAGTCCGTTTTCACGAGAAGAGACAACTAATAACGATATTTCACAATCTTAAAAGATCTTCAATATCAAATATGTTCTTTTATCTTTGGATAAGGCTTAGCAGCATGTAAGTGCAGATTTATCTACAAAATCATGGAGTAAGAAACTACTACTACTTCGAGAGGAATTTTTTGACAATAATGAAGATGATATTCCCTTGAGAAAGTCATCCAGAAAAGTCAATGAATCGCAACAAAAAGAAGAAGGAATTGAAATTCAAGAAATTATTGAGCTGGGTAGATAGACAACTTGATTAGTTAAGTAATCAAAAAGTGTAACAACTTCTCCTAAGGGATGAACAAACCGATGCTGACATTCAAAACTCCTGGTGGTAAGGTATATGTTAATTAACTCATTTTCTCTTTGATCTGCGATAAATATGGTGTTATACAAAATAAAAGTTTATAAAATTCTCTACAAAAAATTTTGGTAGTCAGAACTTCGAGCATTCATCGAAAGTGGTTAGACTATTTAATATGTTTTTCGTGAGCTCCAAATATAACCAAACCAAAAAATAAACCAAAAAAAAATATACTGTTTTAATTTTTTTCTATTTTCAAAATATTGTTTGATTCGTCGCCGCCTGGATTACCGGAACACCTACATTGCCTGGGCAACTCAAAATAATCTGACCTACCTTTGATATATAGATTTTCTACCCGAAATGCAAGCTCAACCAAAAAACGCACTAATCAAAACCAGATACAAGCCAAAATTCCAAACTTTAAAGTTGGAACCAATAAGTATATATTTTCAGTTAAGGCATGAACATATGTACATGTTATACATATTATGTACTTACACGTTTCATTCTTTGTTGTTGTTGTTTGTTTAATCGAAAGTATTTAAACATAAAATCACATTATCATAAAGAGTATACTTGTGTACATGGATAAAATATTTTGAGTTTTGTTTTAATATTATGAATAAAGTAAAATTAAGTAGAAGTAATATGTGTGTCTATTGTATTATAAACTCGGTAATCAGAACACTTTGATAATCTACATGAAGTCTTACAATATACTACTCGGATTAAAGAGGTTTTACTGTACTTGCATAAAATTATAAAAAAAATATTGAATTATACTCACCACTGTCGACTCTAAGAAACTAACTGCATTATTTTTATCTCAAATAAGGATTTATTAAACTAAATGTATGGGGTTTGCAATTTGTATAGTTTCTAACAATCCTGTTCGAAAAGAAATTATACTAATCATTAAAAAAGACAGCTTGGGTATTTCAAAAAGCTGAAAACTGTGCTTATGTGTTACATCATCGTTCCGGAAAAAATGTTAATTGATTTGTCATAACTGAATTAGATGTTTTTTTACAAACATTCTTGTAATAGTTAACCTTTTGCTCTTAGATATCTGTTTACCTATAATATTGAATGCGTTACCGGAAAAGATTTATTGAATGAGATGCCAAGTTAATGTCGAGGTTTTAGATTTATTCCCTATTATTTCATGATTTTTTATTAATAGTGGTTTATTGTCTTTTTCCGTCTATATTTATTGTTTTACTATTCATGCTAACTAATTTATAAAACCATTTATTGTTATGATAAATTATTTAAATTTATCTACTGTTTCAAAAAGTCATTGTCATGGGTGAAAGAAAGAAAAAATATATAGACATGCTTTTTTTATTAATAAATGTATATGCAATTTTTAAGTAAAGAAGCATTGTTACTTTAGGGATAAATGTTTTGCCAAATTCATGTCAAGTGAAAAAGAATTAACGTGTTAAAAAATTACCTATGTATACTGTCGTGACAGAACAAATATTAAAATAAAACAGTCACTTTAGAAAGCCACGATTTAACAGAAACACAATCGCATTGTAAAATATGACTCATATCTCAATTTTTTCCTGTCGCTCGAAAGAAAAAGGTAGAAACATAACACACATGTTTTCCATTAAGAGGGTAAATGTGGTTTTAACAATGCTCTGGACTAGTCACATCCGCTTTATAAAGTAGACCAGAGATTTTCTAATGAATCAAGATAGAAATCTGTGTAAAAGTCCTTATTTTTGTCAAGAGAGAAATTAATTTCTCTAAAAATAAATTGTTTAAGTATACAAGGAAAGTAGCAAAACCACCTAAAAAATGAGTTTGATAATATCACTTGTGCAAATTGAAGCGATAATTTACTATGGCAATTGATCAAATTAGTAAGTGAAAATATATCTGTTAAAAAATTGCCGTGATAATTTAGCCGTCAAATTTTGATTGACAAGTATTGTTTATAAATAAACTAAAAGTGTGCTATTTTACCTGTTTTTTTATCACTGCAGATAACAAAATAACAACGCGAAATAAAGGTCTAAAACAAACGCGAAATGTGCGACAAAAAGAGACTTTAAATTACCACAAATGAATAGTGCGACTGAAGACAGAACAGAAATTATATTTTGGTGCGGAATATCTCTCTAAACAAACTGAACGAAATTCTCGCAGATTGAGACTTTAACATGAGGGAAACGAACGGACATGATTGAAAAATTGAAAGATCGGTAATCAAGACAATGTCGAATAATATGCAAAACAAGTTCAAGAATAATACTTTTAGAAATGGAACATAATATTTCATCCTTTTAAGGAGTCATCCCGAAAAGCTCGCGATGCTAAACATCGAATTCGGCACGGAAATGTTGAGAAAAGAAGAAAAAGTTCGGAGTCTTTCTCACATGATGACTTCATGAAAATACTCAAAGAAAATTTTGACATATTGCTGCTGTTGAATTAGCCTGGCGTGGTGATATTGCCTTATTTCCCATTTCAAAAAGGAAAAATACAACGACTGATCATTTACAGATAAGCACTATAGTTTTTGCTATTTCTTATTTTTTTAATTGGCCTTACTTAAATTTGTGTATACAAAGAAAAAATATTTCATGCTGTTAGTTTTATACTGGCATATTATGTAAATTCCCAAAATACTAGTACAAATGTTTTATTGTTACAGGAAGAATCAAAAACACATTATTTTGAAAACCATACAAGGAGGAGCTAAGAAATGAGCCGATAGTAAATGGCTAATAAGGAATACCAAGAATCCTGAACGTTATCCATTTCGCCTTTTTGAAAAGCTTATCAGTAAACGACCGATCATTGTTCAAACAGAAAGATTGTTTTTAACTCCAGATTCGTTTTTCAGAAATCTCAGCAATGATGTAAGGTAAGAAGAAATGTTGTTTCCCAAATTGTATTTGGACGAAAACCAAATCACAAATCATTCAAACTGGTCAAAACAGTGACATGCTTAGCCAAATCAAAGGTTAATGAACCAAAATTAATCAAAATAACAGGAGATTCCAACACGAATTCAATAAAACCGTCTCAACCGTGCAAAAAAATTTCGCCTTACGAGCTCGTAATTTTTTCAGTTGATATGCACTCTTGCTTTTATAAAAAATTGATTGTCGAAAAAAAATGTTCACAAATTTTCGGTAATTTTTTTATGCACATGTAATATTTCTACTGAAAATTCATTTATCTAAAGTTTTCTTTACAATAACCAATGAAATGAGGCTTATAGTCATTATCTAATTAATATTTTAATATCTAAGTCCAAAGATTTGCGTCTAGTGAAATAATCGTAAAAGATGAATAAAATCATTATACATTTCTTGAACATATTGTAGCTTTGCATTTAATATAAAATGCATTATTTAACTTATTGAGTATCGTAGTCTCAGCTTTTGCGATGAAACATTATCTAGAGTCACGCGTTTGGTTCATCCTTTTGATCTCGTACAGTGAAAATCTCTGAAGATGCTTCGAGTAACTGCAGGCGAAACGTTAAAAAGTAATTCCGCATTGACAAGGTTTAAACCCAAGAATGACTCCTACATTGGAAATCAATAACTTATTAGCCGGATTAGGAATGTGTTATGCATAGGTTTAGGAAGATGAAGAGATTGCACTTTTTGATTATCTCTAAAATAAGTTAAGACCTATCTATATAAGTAAATCTGAGTTAATAGCCGTTGACTTGAACTAAATTTCCCACCTTGCTATACCCACAGAATTTGTATTTTATGTCACAACGTATGTTATCATAACAACATGATACTGATTTGTAGAATCATTTTTTATTAATCGATCTATCAACAAAAAATGTAAAAAATTTCTGAGCAAGTCAAGTTTTAAGAAAAACTTTTAAAATGTAAGTAACACTTGCTTTTAATGTATATTTTCGACTAAATATTTCGACCAATTTGATTCATTTTTAAAATCGACTTTACCAAAGTATATGTATATTAAATATTATACCTATTACCTGGAATAGATTTACTATTTTTATATTAAATAAATATATGTGTTATTATCCGATTCTCTAAAGTAAACGGAAAATGTATTCTTAGCATGTATTTATGAACATATCTTTAAGATATATATGCTATTCATCAGATTTTACTGGTATATGTCATTTGTGGAACATTGATTTTGCTGCCGAAATGACAACAGTATATTCTAAAATCTGCAACAACAATTTTTAAAATGTATTTTATTAGTCCTGAAATATATCTCTAAAAAGAGACCAATGTTGAATATTTCTTCTTAAAATTTAGTTTGAGATACTAAATCAATGTCTTACTTAAATGAGGTACACATAAGGTGACGAGGGACAGGAGTGTTACAAATAATTAGTGTCTAAAAGTTAAAATAAAGTGTATTCTAATATTATCATATAAAGGAAACAAATAATATAATTATGACTATTATATATTGTGCGACCTAATAAAAATAGTTGAGAAGAACTAGTAAAAAATAAGATAGAGAGATACGTGTTAAAAATGTCGTTCTTTTTAATTTAAATGTATCTTTAAATAACGTACTTACTGTAATTAATTCCTTTTATATTCCGGAATATACTAAACACTATGTATACCCCTTATTAAATATCAATAGAATTTTAACAATCTTAAAAGCTTCATGAAAGACTTTTATTTTCAGAATTTTTTTAAAGGAATATATAGCATACAAATGTATTTTGCTATGTATATTGTAATCTAGTTTATTACGAATTATAAAATTTATTTGATTAACTCTAAAAGAAAAATGTTATATTGTGCTATTTGAATGGTTAAGCTTTTAGAAACAAGTAACGGCTATTTAGTGGCAAACACGATTGTTGTTTAACATATTTTGATTTTAAAAGCAAGTATTTTAAATGGGTTTAAACATAATTAGTGCCTTAAACATAATTTTTTATTTTAAAATAACTCTTAGCGTCGAAATAAAAATATGATTTAAACAAAAACCTCATTTAAGCCAAAAAAAGAAACAATCCTGAATATCGGTGTAAATTTAAATTCTATATTTTGCTGCTCCCGAGGCTTGTGCATATAAACCACATGATGAGTGCAGTGTAACAGATCAATATAGGTCATCAACTGAATCCTCGTAAGTCGAGATTGAGTCGGATAGTAGGAAATAATTCTGAGTAACAAATCGATTTTTGTTTAATAAACTAAAAAATTCTATTGTGCAAAAGAATAAACACAAGTTTCTTTTTAAACTTTACACGAGACAGTTAAAGTTAACAAAGAACCAAAATCTGTTTATAGTAAAGAAGATCTGATTGTCGAATATGGTTACCAAGATATGAATAACAATAATTAATATAGAGAATGATGTAATTATTGGATAAGAAAGTTTAGCGCTATTAGTACGTAAACGTATCCCTTAGAAGAAATAGCGTATTTCGCAAAGAGTTCTAATGCCCGCGAAATATATTTGACAAAGCAAAAATAAAAAAAAGTTGATTCACATATTAAACTGTGAATATTTTAAGAAAATTATTATTACTCCAAATACTATTAAAAACGACAGCAAGAAATTTAAATATTGTTATTAGGGCAAGTTTTTTCTAAATTTTTCTTTATAAATTCGAATCTGTCTAACTATTAATCTAACAATCAAATCTTGTAAATCCATATAGTGATACACTTTTTCGTATTCGATTGAGCTGACAATGTAAGGTCGATGACAATACAATATTATAAAATAACAATATATATTAAAATTAAAATAGTAGTTTTTTAATTAAACTATAAACTTGAAATTAAGCTTCAAATTACATTAATACTTTTACACCAGTTGTGTTTGTTTAATACTTTTTGTAATTCATAAATGTTTCTTGATGCTATTGTTACTTTTTGAGATGCATAAGAGTTATTTGATATTATGTTTAATGATTTTTATTTTACGCAATAAATGATCTAAAATGAAAACCTTTGGTCCTATATCTCTAAGAATACCTGTTCTGCGGAGCGTGCGGAATATACCAACGTCGACTAAAGGAACTTGAGAAATGTAGTAGTAGATTAACCCCCGTAATCACTAAAAAAGTTTAAGAGTTAGACCAGGTCTAGTTGCCATGATACTTAAAACCCTTAGTTCGCCAGTTATGTTTCGCTTATGTCGGTGTCATTTTGTAATTCTGACATTTAGTAAAATTATTTGCTCAGTTGTTAAAAATGTCATCCTAAACCTACAACGGTCGAGTTAAACCTGGTCTAAATTTAAACCTCTTTAGTGAATACGGTGTTTGTGTTCTGGATTTTTGGCAATGTAGAAAGAATAAAAATTTTGCAAAATCTGTAGGTATGTTTTTACAATTTTTAATTTTTTTTAAGTGGATAAATCCATTTCACTGTGCCCCATTCCCATATATTAAACTCTCATACATTATTTAGATACTAATATGCTTAATTAAATAAAACTATCTTTAAATGAACGAAATGTTAAACATATATCTTTCTATCTTATTGTTATATAATAGTCATAATTATATCATTTGTTACTTTTATATGATAATATTAGAATACATTTTAGTTTAACGTTTAGAAATTAATTATTTGTAACACTCCTCTCTCCTCATCATCATCTTATATTTATCGCATTTAAGTAAGGAATTGATTTGCTAGGTCTGACTAAAAAAAACACTTTTTAGAGATATATTTATTTATATCTATTTCAGGAATCATAGATTAAATTTTAAACTAAATATTTTAAGACAATCTAGACCCATGCATAAGTATAAAATAAATTAAATTGAACTCAAATTTTAAAGCTGATGGATCCATATGAATAATTAATTATTATTTAGAACAATTTTCTTTTCAGTGATATTCATAAATACGAAAGTATATATTTAGTGAGACATTGATATCTACAAACTATTATTTCGACCCAGTCATCACTTTCTTGAAACATAAAAACTAAGACAGGGTCACGTCGCAAAAATGCTGTTACATGAATTGTTAGCGACATTTTATATGCATCACAAATGAGGTAATTGACTTAATGAATCCACGGGAACCAATCCTACTACGAAATTCAAAATTAATTTGAAATTTACTACCTTAACATTGCATATTATTATGCAGATTACATGATTATCAGGTGTTTTTAGAAAGAAATATATAGTATATAATTCTGACATTTAATATTAACCTTTGTTTTAATTTTCTGTATAAGAATTTAAACTGCACTATGATGACTAAGAAAGCGTATCCAGTTTTAGCTTATTCTATTTCTAATTCATGCTGAACTCATCAACTGATAAATATTCACGAATTATGGGTATGTATATAATGAGATTCTTTAAACGTATATTAAGGAATCCATATATTATATCTAAATGTAAGTTACAGTATACCTATGAAATTAGACGTTCGTCCTATAAGCGACAATTATTGATTAAATGTCGTCAGCCCAACGATGGAATATGAGAAATATTAGTTTTACTATAGAGATGGAATTAAAAAGTTTGGCTATATTTGACAACGTAACTGCGTTGGTGAGCTAATAAAGTTTTAAACAACTTGTTGTCAATTATTTTATTGAAACATAGTTTTTATGTTGTGTAACGACTTAATTTCATACTCCATTCATTAACTCCAATTTAACTATTTCAACGACCGAATGGATATTAAATATTTGCAGAAAATCGAATTATATCAATTTTACGGTTGCAGTTGAAGTCTATCTGTCACTATGATTAACTTGGGAGGGAGACATGCAAAGTCGTCACCGAAGTGATATATATTAATTCTCCTGTAAATTTGGAAGTGATTAAAAGCACCTGCAATTTCGCCACCATAGCTTGTGCCAGGTAAATCTGTATTTTGTGGTAAATCTGTATTTTTGTATGTGTTCCGCATGCGGTGAAGACAGAGAATGTGTGATAGAACTCATTACACGACAACAACAAAAAATGCCTAATCTGATCTAGACAAAAAGGCAGTCTGTTAATTTTTTTTATATAAATGTGCTAAGTGTTTATGCCAAAATTGCCTAAATAATAGATCAAATCCAACATTTGATTTGCAGGTCGAATTAATACATTTACGATCCTGGTGGCGAAAAAGCATACGCCGTTTAAGAGGTATACCAATTAACCAAAGATACAAACTTGGTAAGAGGTACGGGGACTACAGTAGCGTAACCAGAGTAAATAGACACTGCACGACATTCGACCCCTAAATAAAATCACTCCTAACCAATGATTAAAATGTAAACCTTAGCAGGTAGAGGGTGTAACGTTCTAAAGGGCACATCATAATTCATTGCCTAATGATACTTCGAGATTTTCAAATATATATCAACAAGAAACTTTCCATAACTAAACAATTTCTATAATGTATCTGTTATTACTAGAGTTGGAAATACTTCGTTGATCATTTAATTCTCCTTTAATTCTTACTTCTGTGCCGCCATTTTTTTTTTAAATTTCTAAACAACAACTTTTAAGTAAAACAAAAAGGCTGTTAATAAATCCGTTCCTGCATTGATATGACACGCGCAGTTCACGACCAGTAATAATTATGCGCCGACGCGGCGTGAATGTCGTATGGAGTAAGTAATAAATATATAGGATTTGTTTAAAACCATGGATAGATAGCTGCCTTTTTATATAATAACAATTTCTAGGGGTAAATCAACTATGAGGCGGTGTATTATCATATTTTATTATTTTGTATATAAATCCCTAACTAGATAGATTAATATATAATCTATAAAAATATATCATTGAATCTTACACAATCTATAATTGTCGATTTAAAAACGTAGGGTTTTGTCATACCAGACTGGTTTTTGCAAAAAATTAAGGCGGCATAAATATAATCTATGTACATGTTTTAAAGACACAAACAAAAAATAGAAGAACGTTTTGTGTAACCAGTGTATTTCAAAATATGTAAGTTTGAAGTTATCTATTATTATTATCACTTGATTGATACCGGAAATAATAACCAGCATTTCTTATAACATAAGAGTTACAAGTCCTTGCTATATTATCAATATATAGATGATATTTTAACAGGTGTTCAAATTTTATGTTTATATTATCGGACCCTTTCATCATTTAACCTAAACATTAGTAACGTGAAAGTACACCATGAGCTGCTTTTTTCACTTTTTTTAAAAGAGTAATAGATAACGAGATTTCTTTTTACCTTCGAGTTAAAAGCATTGATTTAGCTGAAAACGTTTCTTTTTTGCAACAAGTATCTTCAAAATCTATTGAAAGATCATAGACTATATTCGATGGCAAAATAGTCCTGATTCTGAAATGTAACCCAATTTGAATTAAAAACAATGGGTGTGAAAATTCATGGAAGATCAAAATTACGTTCAGGCGCAGTTACTCATTATATTATGCGTGTTTTTGTAATGCTCAGGATAGGTAGATAGAACAACTATTGGTAATATTTTGATATTCGATACCTTAATAAAGTTTGTATTCACAATTGATTAATTTATAATAATAGAACAAATAACCTAAATGTTGTTGTTAATACGATAAAAGGAGACATAATAAATTGAGTCCTTGATAAATTAATAAGTTTAGTCTCCGTGATTGTTTACAATATTTAACACTTTAAACACAAACAAATTTTGAAATGGAGCTAAAGAGAGTCATTTTTTTAGTAACTGCTGACAATGTCAGTCTGACATAAGTCAAACTTATTTTTGTATTTTACATCGATGATTTCCTAGCAGGGTTTTTATTCTCACTTAGTAAGTTGGTAAGTTTAGAGATCCATTTTATTTGGATACACACCAAAACTTGCTGATTTTGTATTGTGTTTTTTTACATATATTTATAAAATTATGTCTGACAGATAAAACATTATTTTGTTTCGTCTTTTTATAAAAATATAATTTTTGAATTAAAAGTTATTATATACTTGAAGATGAAAGTACTTTATTACAAAAAGTTGTGGGATCCTTGAAAAGTCATGTCATATATTGATTGGCAAGCATCATGCAGATACTAAAATTAACTCACCTAAACTTCGTGAATAGACAAAAAGAGTCAACACATGGCTGTAGATTCGCCGGTGAGCGAACCTCTTGAAGATGTGCGGCAGCCACTGTGTTCGTTAACTAAACTGTCCGCACTGCATAAAAGAGATCCGGCGAGCGAATGGGATATGCGCACCCTTGTCTGCCCCCTATGCGCAACCCCTCACATCTATTGTTTACTCCAAGCTCTATTGGCTCGACACCGAATGTCCGACGTTTTGTGCACCTGTCACCTGAACGTCCTCGCCGCAGGCTATTGTAACACACCTCGATGCGGCCGCACTATAAGACAAATTTTAACGACGTACCACGGACTTGCGGGTCATGTGCGTATGCACTGCGTGCCAGGATGCCTCTGTTCGCTTCAGCAGCTTTGCTGCATCTCTCCCCTCTCTCGCTCGTCCCGCCTTTGACCCTCCCTGCGACACCACGTGTGCAGACCGCCTACTTTGCGAATTGTTAACCGTTGTGTAGCCGTGTAGATGAGCTCTAAGAGGTTTGCGAATTGGCATTGTTGTGAAGGCGGGGCATCCCGTGAGACTCCCACAAGACACTGACGATCATACACTTTCTTGCGTAATCTTTTTCGTACTTATTAACCTGATTGTTTTTCTTTTGGCAACAATGTACGTTTCTTTTCGCTGTATAAAAAAGATGGGGGCTATTTATGAATTTTTTGTAAGCAAACTATTGTTTTGACGCCATTTTTGCTACTGAGTTGCATTGTTTGTATGTTAAACCTTTCATTTGATATATTTTAATGCATTTAATGTACTATAACTAATGGATGACACCTAGATGCAATACATTATAGATTCTTATTCATTTTAGTAATTATCTCAGTTTATAAATATATAATAAAAAAAATCGTTATTATAATCGGTATTATATATATTTGGCATACATAATAAGTAGTAATTCATATACCTTTTACAGCAATTTTATTTTGTTTTTAATACGTACACATATCAATATAGCAATATTGGTCTAAATCGTATATTTAAAATAGCTTAAGAAGTCCCAAAACAAAAAAATAACTACTTACAACAGTGTTATATATGATGTTAAAAAATTTAATATCATCAAAGAGCATTGAACAACTAACGACCAATTCCAATTGGTAAAATTAACACATACAGTATATTTATGTCATCTGATAAGGCATATTTTCTGATATGTTCTTTAATAACATAGTATTTAGGTTACCCTGTTTCTCGTTCCTTGTCAGAAATTATTGCAATTATACATTTTTGTATACCCTTGTATATCTCAAGTTCTCTTTTAAACAATATGTTTTGCATACATAGAGCTTAATGACATTTTAATGAGACGAATTACTTCCATTTTCTTATTTATCTGAAAAGATAGAAACCCTTCTATAGTGGAAATTTAAGGTATCTCCTACCTGTTTCATCTAAACCTTTATTTTTATTATATACTGTTCAAGGGGGCGGTTTTAGCTTCTGATATTGAGAGGGGTAATTTTGACTGACATTTGACCTAAAAACAATGAATTTTTGTTACAGATATTTAAAAGTATTTAAGATACACTTTTTATACAGGCAGCCAGAGATTCAGCCGTCATGAATTGGGGGAGGGGGGGAGAATAATACTGTTTAGTCGCCACTGGAAGGTCACACCTCAAAAAAAAATAGGCAGCAGGTGTGTTTTATAATAATCCCACTGAATTTTTTTTGAAAAATATGTTTTAATAAAATAAGTGTTTAGTCACTTTGTCCGTATGGTGTTATCTTACATAGAGGATTTGGGATAAAATTGTTGCATTGACAATCTCGGTTTCTTTATGTAGTAAAGAATCATATATTTATCTCATTATCACATATTTATCAACCAACAATAAAAACCTTAGAAATTATTATATTGGTTTATATAAGTAGATATAATATCATTGGAAAAATAGGTAGCGTTTTGTTTTTTTTTCAGTTTCTAATTTTAAATATCCCTCACTGTACTGTAAAAATTGGGCTTTTTTTAACAACTTTTTCAAAGGTAATTCTTAAGGGATATTCTACTTGTGAAGTCAAAGGTTTTCGCAGTCTTTCTATCCGTCAGTTAAATATTTACTTTTATATACGTGAATAGAAGTAGGTACTTCTAACTTGAATGAAAATGGATCAGAGGGAAAAACCAATTAATAATCATATATTTGTCTCAATATCTTATATTTATTTTATGATCAACCAATAATAAAAACCTTAGAAATTATCATATTACTTTATATAATTAGGTAGGATGAGGGATCTCACTGTCAACATTGATCTTTTTTAAATCACTTTTTCAAAAGTAATTCTTACGGGATATTCTACATAGGAAATAAAAAGTTAATTCGCAGTCTTTCTATTCGTCATATTTATCATCGACTTTTATATACATATGTGGATAGAAGAACTTCTAAACTGAGTGAAAATGGATCACGGGGAGAACGCATCAGCAGCTAACGCTGTTTTTATCTGCAAACTCCTGTGTATTTCCAATTTGTAGGTTAAAACTAATTGTTACTTTTTCTAGCTACATATTCCACCTTTTAAAGTAATTTTTAGATATCAAAAAAATTATAATTTTCTTCGAATTATTATAAATTTGATCTCTGGACGCGTTTGCAATTTCGAGTATTTTATTTTGACTGAAGCTTTTATTGCTCTCTCTGCAGTATTTTCGTAAATATTAATAGAAAACGGAAAAGAACCACCAAAAAGCTACAAATTAAAAAACTACATCCTAATTTTTCTGAGATTCCAGTGCCTGTTTATATAGAAAAAAGATTGCGATCTACACAGACATAATAAAAAAACAAAATACTAATCTGGTATACAACATAAGTAAGTCAGAAAACTTTTTTAAAATAACACTTTTAAATCAACATGTGTGGGCAGTAATTGGTGAAATTTTGTCAAATGCAGTATAGAGTTTAAAAAGCAAAAACTCTGTTTAGCGTCAGCAAACCAATATTATCTATACCTAATAATGTAAGTAACTCTGCGAACATGAATATGTACTAAACCGCATAAACTTTCTTTACACATGTTGGCTCTTATTAATGCCTTCACTTGTTTTAAAACCTAAAATCAGGAGCGCTACTAAGGGATGGGCCAGGGGGGCGACGCTCCTCCAATATATTGAGCAGTTGGCTAAGTGGAGGTTATTAGTTGGCAAATTTGACTTTTTTAATTAAATGTTGATTTGATGATAGTTGATTGTTGTTGCCAATAAAAAAAGCGAGGACTTTTGTTTTTAGAGTCAGTTGGTTTTCTTCTCCGAGCACGAGGGCGGTAATTATCACCCTTACCTCCTCCCCCTAAAAAACCGCGCTTAAAACTGTTAATATTTTTGAACGAATGTTGTGTTAAAATAAACTCTATTTAAGGGATATTAAATAATAAGAAAATATATACGTATACATTATAGCCATTCCCTTCTATATATTTTTATTTCTTTTCAAACGTATTCGAGTTTTTAAAAATCTCCACAGAGAATACGCCTGTGTGACTGAAGCCATGATAACGTGGAAACAGGATAGTAAATTATTTTTTGTTATTCACACTAAGTTTTTTTTGTGGTTTTGTACATAAAAAGTAGGCTACTATTTTGACTTCGTCAATAGTATCACATACTTCTTAACAATAAAAGTTTATTAGGTCTTTGGATAGTACCCACAAAAAGCATATGTGCTTCTTGTATTACTCCGATAGTAGAAATTATTGTCGAATAAGAATTATGCAATTATTTGCTTTTTTATCGGTCTGCTGTGAGTGTCTCCTAAATTAACTAAAACATTTAAAAATTAGATTAGATATCGTTGCTATGATAATTATAACTTTCGATTCGCCAGTAACCTATGTTAATGTTGTATTTCGAAATTGTGAAATTTACAAAAACGATTTGTTCCATTGTTGAATATGTCAGTTTAATTAATCCTAATTTAAACCTAATCTAACTGACAAGTTCGACCTGATCTAAATTTAAAACTTTTTAATGGTTACGCTGTGACTGCGTAATCCAACGGACTCGAGTATCCGTGCTTAAAAAACTCATTTACCCGTGCTAGGTGTTGACGAACAATCTTGGCGTTCTGATTCTGCCTTTCAAGATATTTTGACCAAGTCGTCGGGCTTATCACGTACCGACGTATCTCATTTTTTAAAAATTTTCAGGAGAGCGATTTTAAGAATTTCAAGAACTTTAAACCGTTAGGGTTCTGTTACTATTTCATTAAATATTTTGGTTTTTTGTATTTGTATTATAATCATATGACTAATGTTTGTCATGATAAATGTTGCTTAGGCATTGTTAATATAATTAACAAAAAAAACGAAAGATTACGTGTGAATTAGATATTCGTGGAAATAGAGATACGTCTATGCCTTTAAATAAATAACGAATATATCATAGTTTATTTTAATAACAAAATAGCAGTTTTTCATAAACTTAATATTTTTAAGTAAAGATTTGAAACTAAAATTAAAAATCACAAAATAAATGCTTATTAATTAGTGAATATTTAATTATTAAATTTAAAGATAAGATACTTAACATAAAGAACAGTTGCAGCTGAATATCAAACATGAAAATATATAAATGAAAAAATGCAGACAAAACATTTCAAAATACTTAATCCTAATCTTTATAATGAGGCAGCGACTTAAAGAATTCTTGGTTTTCTTTCTGTCGAATAACAGGCATATCCCCTAAACACAAAGATAACAAATCCTGATATTTTTGCTTGCTGACTTTGTTTGGTTCAAAATTTAGTTTTGGAAGGTTGTTGTTCATAATGTCCTGCTGGTTACGTTTGAGAGTTATACTATCGTAATTGTCTTGACCGTGACTTGTTTTAAAAAATATTTTATTTTGTGTTTGTTTTTCTACTTTAAATTCCATAACTTCCGTCCAATTTATTTGCGTTCCCAAATCGGTGGTTCTTAAAGTTAACACCTTAAATCTTGAGAAAATTTTTAAAGTCAATAAAATCTTCAACCTGAAGAGGACACACATTATAAGGCTTTTTGGATCTTGCCAGGCGAAATACTGGATGTAACTGCGATGGAACGTAAATATTGCCAGCGTGTGAAAGCGAAGAAGTAATAGCACTATGTGCCGAGTCTCCTTCATTTTGCCCGTGAAACGATTCAAAAAATCTCAAGGATATTTCTTTTAAGTTTGGATAATAAACTACGGCATACAAAAGCATAGATGCAATGATAGAGTTTTTATTTTGTCCTCTACATCCATCCAAGAATAATGATACCTGAGTTACTCCTTGACTGCCATAATGTTGAAGGGTTTTATATACTGCAGTGGCTATTTCTGACGCTCCCCTTTTACTGATCCCTTCGTGCCATGTCCAACAAAAGCAGTCTCTATTTGCGAGATTATAGACAGTCAAGTTAAAAGTAGCAAGCCGGTTTTTATAAAACAAAGCATTTTCATTACATGCAGGTACGTATATAACCTGTTGTAAATCAAAACATCCAGCAAAAATGTATTGATTTTCCTTTGCTTCTTCTTTAATTTTTGCCTTTACTTCTCTAACTTTTGTTTTTTCTAATAGGTGTTTTTCATATTTTATTTGACATTTTTCTTTTTCTTCATTATTTCCTTCTCTGTAAATTGTACAGGGTACAAATAGCCTTTTTAGGGGAATTGAAAAATATTTTTTTATTCTTAAAAATCCTGCGGTAGGTATGGAAGCTAGGCTTATCTTTATTTGTTGTTAGCCATTCTTGTAGAAACATCGCATACATTCGCTTTAATGTTAGGTCTGGATGTAGGTATTGTCGTGTTGTGTCCCGTCGGCAGTAGTGGGATTCAATTTTTGGAAAGCGCTCAATATGACTGTCCATGGCATCCCGGACTTCTTTTTCGCTAGTTAAAATTGATTGGGAACGTTTTCTACCCCCGCGCTTTTCTTTCTCAATAGCGCCGATTTTATCAATCTTTTCAATGACAGTACGGTACATTCCCTCTGAAATACTTAAGGTTCCCAAGAAGAATTTTTTGCAAACAGGAATGTGCCTACCACAATATGTAAAGTAATATTTTACACTTTTTTGCCTTCTTGACTGTTCATTTTTTTGTTGTTTTTTGCTTTGTATCTTTTATTTCAATATGCCTCGATATAAACTCCCGCTGAAGGTGCAAGTCTTTTAAATTAATGAAACCGTTAAAAACGTCTTGTCTGTGCAAATCAGTTAATAAGAAGCAGCTTCTTCCATTTTTTTTACAGGTGTCTAAATTGCATAATTTGCCTGGTTTTCGGGCTGGTACAAGTTTTCCCGTCGAGGCACTTATATATTCCATTCCAGAATTCCTTAACTTCTTAGCTAACTTTTGTTTGTTTAATTTTGGTTCTCTTTTAAGGCTTCCCTCTCTTTCATTTCCATCCACAAAGAATTCTTCTGGTCGTTCACAATTCAAGTTCATCGGTTCTTTTAAATTAATTCCGACCTTGATTGCTTGAAATTTAGAAACTGGTATATGGATTAAATTGTTATTTCTGAGGTTATCAAGTATAGTTTTATTATGACTGTTACAAGATTCATTATTCTGAAAATGTTCCCAACATAAAAATATATCGCAGCGATGGCAAGCACTCCACACTTCTTCTTTACAGTCTCCAACTTCACACGTTGCATTGTTGAAATGATCTGCCTGCGATGCAGCCCCATATTCAATAAATGAATTAGATTTTAACACATATTTCACAAGCGGCTCTTCGTCAGATGTGTCCGATTCATTTACCTCAGATGTGGTCTCAAGAACTTTATTTTTTAAATTGACTAGTGGTTCGTCATCAGAATTTGCAATGGAGCTGTTTTCGCTATGGGGACTAAAATCAACAGCATCATTTACAGAACTTTCATCCTCTGTTGCTATAATTTTACCAAAATATGTTATGTTTTCATAAATCATTTGAACTCTAACTCCGATTCTAAATGGTTTATTATATACTGTTCTTAGTTCAATTGTTGACACTACATTTTTCGTGCCATCCTCCCACAATACCAAAACATCCATAGTTTACAGCTTATTTTTCGCTTAACCTGCAAGCAGAGAAACGGCTCTGTGTAATCTTCAAACCGAAATTAAAACAAATTAGTATTACTGGGAGGTTTCAAACAAACAAATAAAATGATTTTATTAAATCCAAATAATTTAGAACGGCACACATGTTAAATCAAGACAAATTTTTACACTAACAGTTTATTTAAACTAAATAAATTAATAAAAATACGTATTCGCGTATTCCTAGCAGCGAAAAAGCAAACACATGATTGAAAACAATTCTTGATTTACGTTGTTCTGCATAAAAGCATATATAAATTAAATGAAAAGCATTAACGGAGCAAAGTAATTTTTAAAACCCGGCATACTGAGCTAAAGACATTGCGATATAAAACCTACCCTAAGAATATCGTTCCCGGAAAATTCTATAACAATTATATTATTAAACCAGATATTTACTCCGCTAGGGCTTCCTGATATTAAAATATAGATAATGTATCAAACTATGTGTCTTACCTCAAAATAATATGTAATCTCACATAAACAAAACAAAGAACTTAAAGAAAACACAGCACATTTCTCCAAAAGTTTAACGTTTTGCTACTGTTTTGCCAATATTTAAGGGTAATATAAAGAAAAGTAAGTTAGGTCGCTTTGTAAGTTTTAGTATATGTTTGTTTTAAAGCACACGTATTGGCGTAACTTCAGGTACGTCACACGTACTGACTTAACCTAAGTTACGTCACTTCGTGTGATTCGATTTTTAATAATTTTAGATACGACACATATTAAAATTTCTATATCTAGAAAACCATTTAAATCTGAGTTATGTCACTACGTGAGATCAAAGAGGATGTCTTAAGAAGTACTTATGAGGTGTAACTCTATTTCTCAAAATTTATGAGTTACGCCGTTACGTGAGAAGACCGACGAAGTTTAAGTAATTTTTCATAATAAAGTTAAGTTATGGTAACTTTGCTATGATTCGCGTTCGCTGTCTTTAAAAAATCATATAATTTAAACGTGTTGAAAATGTAAATAATGGATCTATAGATAATGTCAAAGATCGCAAAAGCAGATTTTCTAAACAATTTTTTTTGTTATAGGAACTGGACGAAGCTCTTTTTAAGGCATACATGCAAGGAGGTCTCCCAAAAGGACCACAATCTACGAGCTGTCATTGCAGTGAAGTAAGGAACGCCGTCAAATGCTTTCTGGTGGTAAAATATGTTCGTTAGCGGCATCACTTACGAAATGTTTTTATTTATTTTGTGAATTGTGCACTCTTAACGCGGCCCTTTTATTTTATAATTAACAAAAGTTAATTTTAATTGTATTTAATTTTATTTGTTTGTCATTGGCTCAACCCTAACAAATATTTCCTTGAATAAGTTAATAATAAGTACATCTTATGGTGATTGAGTTTTTTTTATTGGAACATTTATTTAGCGAAAATATTTTACGAATAATTTATTTGCAACTAAGTACTAGTACATTTTACCATATGTTGATTTTAAAATAAATTTCGAAATACATATTACACAAAACTTTAGACATATTTATACGTTTTGGAAATAGAAATAAAATTACTTTCGCCCAAGGACTGTGCCAGATTGTAATTTCCACAACTCTACAAGTTGTCAAAATTCGAAAGAGATGCGAATTTATCGATAACTATCAGTCCTCCTGACTGACGACTGAAAACGAATACATCTCTTAAGCACCTTAGGTATATGTTACACTGAGAAAAAAATTCGGCTGTTTCAAAAAAAATCAAGTTGTTTGTACCATTAGTACAAACAATTGAGGCACCTTTTTCTTATAAGAAATATAATAAACCGCGGCAAAAATTGAATTTTTAAAAAGGACAAAGAAAAAATCTTTTTAAACATATTTTGCCATCAAACATTTCATAGAAAAATGTAACACCGTTACACCTATTCGTTAAGTATACCTACTACATACAACAATTAAAACCTAACAATAAAATAAATAAAATAACAGGGTTTTTGTTCAGGTGGGTGTGACTGAATGTCAAACAGCTGGAGTGGTTGTCGACTCCACAACCCACAAAATAGGTTTGACTTTGTTGTGACAATCAGTACATATGCTTGGTTATCTGAACTAATTGGGATAAACTAAATTTTTTAGACCATCTCATCTGGTAGCCACCGCTAGTAATAATAAGTCGGACAAATAATTAAACTAGACTTCTAGTCGAGACACCTAAAAATTATGTTGTCGTCGCTCAACTAGTCGAAGAAATTTTGAATAACGGTCCGTACTAAATATCATGCTCGAATAACAAAAAATTAAGGTATGAAAACCCGAGGTGGTGCTTTACCTAAAATGCCCATCCGTGCTCTACTCAGGTTTACACCTGGGGGCCAACAAGACATCCCGCCAATGCCCCACCTGCGAATGCGTCCAATAGGTAGCTCAGTTCCCCTTTATTTTAAGAATACTAAATACTTGAGGAACTATTATCTTTTATAATAATACCGGAGCCCACGACCAATATTTTGTATTTATCGCTGTGTTACAGTGGTATATAAAGTAGTCGAGGGCGCCTCAAGTCCGGAGACCGGTACCCTTACGTCGAATCCATCTTCCAAAAAAACATTTTTTAAATATTCCGGAACATTTCGAGCAAAATGCGGTGGAGCGCTATCCTGCTAAAACCATATTTCATTATTTGGTGCATGATTACCTAAAAAAAATCAAGTTTAAATACTTAATACACCAGGTAAAGTAAGGAAGTTACGGTTATTCGGAAATAGTTCTGCAATAGCTGGAACAATTTCGGTCCTTGAAAGATTCAAATATCTTTTTTCAGTTAATGTATTTTTCATGAAAAAGGGACCGATTATTTTTGCACCCTTTATACCACATCAAACATTTATCTTTTGGGGAAATTGGGTATGATTTTCACGTATCCAATGTGGATTTTCCCTGGCCTAATATCGACAATTACTCGCTGCTAGTAAGCAGAGGCAACAACTAATCTCGTTTGGCCCAATTCTCTAGATCGCAAATTAATGAACTTCGTTATTGCTTTTATATTTATTATATCGCAGGTGAAATATTGTTATTTATATTTTGTGCTTCAAGCTTCAGGGCAGGGAATGCGGTAAGTAAATTATTAGTAAGGCAATAAAAAGCTTTCTGCCGATTCATTTATTCAGTTGCGATGTATTTTATATCAAAATTCAAGAAACCTACACCAAAAAAAAAAGACCTTATTTTTATCTTATATCTTCATGAGCCTCCCAAACAAAAGAAAATTATTACTTGTATATAAATATAAAAATAACTGTTCTTTTTTCTAAAAATAAAAGTCTTTTCTAATACCTACCCTTAAGCTCTTTCTGGACTTGATCATACTCATTGTTTATTTTGAATGACTTAATATTGAAAACATGGGATGAGAATGCATAATATGTTCATATAGGAATAATATATAGGGTGTCCTAAAATTAATGGTACAAAATGGAACTACAGATTTCTTGGATAAAAATATCGAGAACTGGTCTTAGTTCAAAAGTTAATAATTTATAGCCGAGATACAGGGTGTACAAAGGTTTTTCTTATTTTCGATTTTCCTAATTTATTTATTTTCCAAACAATATTTTTGCATGAAATTTGGAGATTGGCAGTTTTTTGACGAATTTAAATTTGTTGATAATTATTTTGATGTAGATTGTAAAGGCACTC
The DNA here is from genome assembly GCA_030620095.1 of Kuschelorhynchus macadamiae. NCBI lineage: Eukaryota > Metazoa > Arthropoda > Insecta > Coleoptera > Curculionidae > Kuschelorhynchus > Kuschelorhynchus macadamiae. Next base: position 170,478 of record JAUTXW010000259.1, on the reverse strand, counting down.
TCTGTAGTGCTTCGGCTACAAAAAGCAATTGTAACTTTTTTGTACCTTACTGTATTTAATTTTATTAAAATATATCTTTTCTCCTGTTATACCTTTTAAATGTCGTTCCGAGCAACTGTTCTCGAAATGTTTGCGTTTAAAGTGCCCTGTGCTTTTCAAAATATTTAAGATGGATCTATCTTTGGGCCTTCACCATTTAATTATTTTCAAGATATTTATTTACCAAAATAAAAACTTAGAATCAATTCCCATCAAGTTGTGTCTTTTTGATTTACACTGTATTGCAACTTTTTTTCCTACAGGCTTGGGAATTATTGACATATTTTTTTTCCAACTAATTCCAATATTTTTTCAAAACCCTGTAGAAAGAAGTTGCAATACAGTGTAAACCAAAGAGGCCGTGAATGCATACAACTTGATGGAAGCCGAATTTTAAATGTTTATGTTAATAAATAAATATCTTGAAAAAAATGAAATGGTGAAGGCCCAGCGATATATCCCCCTTAAATAAATATATATCACACCATTTCATTAGCTATTAAGTGTTAGGTAATATAATTTAATTAAAAACTTATTTAACGTGGATTTTTTAAAATTTATCAATTTGTTAATGAATTATGAATAGTACCATCAGACTACTAAGAAATCAAAGGGTTATATCGAAATGATAGTTTTAATAAGAACATAAATACACTAAGGCACAAAAAATAATATTATTTAGTAATGCTGCATCAGTGAGACTATTAACCAATTTTACATTCAATCTTTCACATATTCACTTTTGAAAACTGACTTTCTTCACACTTCAACAAGTTGGAAAATCTAACCTTAAAGTGTTCAAGAAAAACGATTTGCACAATCCTATCTTAATTTTTCAAAAGCTATCGATCGATATTAACTTTGAGTTTAACCCGAATTTAAATTTAAATATTTATAATTTTATAACCTCGAGTTAAATTTTAAGTTATTGTCAATTGATATAGCTGATGAAAAATTAAGATAAGAATCTGTAAACCGTTTTCCCTAATTTTTGAAAATTTAGATTTTACAGCAATTTAATATGCTAAAATTAAAAATTTTTCAAGTGTCAATATTGTTGAAGATAGGCATAGAACATCATGTATGAAACATATCTAGAATTTTCCTTAGGATCCAAAAATGCAATAATATACAGGATGTCCATTAAATGAAAAGTGACATTAATGAGCGTGTATATCTAGTTATTCTGGGATTAGCTAAAAAGTAAAAATAAAAATCGACGTGTCCGAGCTTTTTATTTAAAGTTAACCTGTTCACGGATATTCCTATTACTCCAAACTTTATCAGCAAACATTATTTTTATAAAAATTATTAGTATTCTTATTATTATATTATAATAAATTATAATTATTAAAAATGTATATCAATAATAAGCAGCGAAAAATGTTTGCTTGTTCCATTCTATTTCGACACACAACTTTATGAAAAACAAAAACATCTTCACAGAAATAGAAATGCATAGAATAATATACCGATATGCCATTAACTAAAAGTTTCATATTATTTCACGTCTCGCACTATAACAAAACAACCTTTGCCATTCAATACTCGGGCACGTTCGGCTAACCAGGATCAGTTGTTGCCTCTGGTTATCAGCCGCGAGTTCGACATTATGCCTGTTAATTTTTCCATTAAAAAAAAAGTTGCTTCGTCAGGAAAAATAATTTGACTGACAAAATTTAGATTGCCATGGCAACGTTCCATCATGATTTCACAAAATTCCAAGCGCCTATCGTGACCATCCTCAGAGGGTTGTTGCACCAAAGTTATTTTGTACGAACTTTTCGGTTCTTAGAATCGGTCTACGGACATGTGTGAGACGTCGTTTTCTCTTCCCATTGTTCTGGTAGAAAGATGCGGATTTTCTTTTTACCTGATTAAAACATTCAGAGCCTTATCACCATCTGTTGGGGTTTTAGGGCTGCTATAACATACATCATCTTTTACCTTTCCAGTTTCACGAAATTTGTTGGTAATTTTACTTACGTAGATTTAGTTATTGACTTTCTGTTAGGATATTTGTCATTAAAAATGTTTCAAACATCTTGAAGGTTTTGCATTTTATCCCCACAACCCAGTATAATTCAAATTTCAATTATTGGGTTTCATTTAAATGATCCACTTTTGTAAATCAACAAAACTGACATTGTCAAATATATCAGGTAACCTTTGTGTGCAGGTATTTCAATAAAAGATAATACATTAAATTATGTATATTGGACCCTTATGTTCGCAAAAACTGTTGACTTGTATAAAAAGTGCTCTTAATAAAAAGTATTGAGAATTTTACGCAGATTTTAGAAAAGTAATATAATGTAAAGCAATCCTTTTATAGCAGAAAAATGGCAAATTTGGCAGCAATGCGGAACTGGCCTTTGGATCCGGCATATTTTCATACCTATGTACACGTTTTGATTAAATTCAGGTAAGAGGTACCTGAGATATATATATATATATATATATATATATATATATATATATATTCAATTTATGACTTTTAGTGTTATATTTGTAATAAGTTGTAATTTTCGAGGTTCCTTTTGATATCCAAGACTGAAACGATTTCGTAAAGAGTGGAATTTTTTATATTAAATCGAAACAACAATTGTAACCTTTCAGCCGCTTAAATATTTTTAAGTTATTATATTCCACATAATATTATTGTAGCGGTTGGCATCAAATTATTTAAGATAAGCCGTTTTGGCGGCTTTTATGATTTCGCTAAATAATTGTACATACCTTCTACAGACGCTAATAATCTAGCATAACATTAAATAATTCGATTTCCCAGGCCTTTTGCAGCACTTAGAGAATAATTTCTCGTAATCTTTTGCGCAACATTGGGTGTTTGTTCGGAACCAGAGAGCTTCAAACAGAACGTTATTATAAGTTCACCGACGTTCATAAAATATACATCGAAATGAGCGAAGGGCATATGAATTTCACAGATAATGCGGTTAACCCTGTTAGTCCTTTAGCCTTTAACCCGGCTTTCAAATAATGAAATGTTTTAGGACCGTTGAATAATTAATGACAAGTTCTCAAAATAAAATATTGCGAAAACCTCGGATTTTTAAATATAAAGGAACACTTAGGATATATGGACAAAAAGGCTTATTTAAAGCTTGCATGCAATGTAACATTGTGAGGAAAGTTTATTGTTTGAAACTCGAACTGGCATTGCCTTTACTTTAATTTGAAAAGGAAACATTCGAACTATAATTTTCACAGTAGAAGATAAAAGTCGGTAAATTGGCCTTTACCCAAAACTTCCTTCGCAACAAACTGCACCATACACAGATAAGACAGTTTGAATCTGGATATTGTTATTTAGTAATATCTTTATGTATAATATATTCGTGAGTTTTTGGCAAATAAAATAAATATTTTTAGACCACTAATTATAAAGTGAGAACTAGGTACACAGCACAGATATGTGCGAAGGGTAGGCCTATATCCAGCAGTGGATGAAAAGGCTGGTGATGAATGAATGGTGAATGAAAAATCATATCCATTATTTTATTTGAAAAAACTGATTTTCAGTATTCATTCATCGATATAAATTTATTTATATTTGAAGTTTTTTTTTAAATAAAGAAAAGTCTCATTACGATGAAAGTTCTATTAAAAGAGTTTTACCTTTTTTACTTGATTTTTTAATTTTACTTTAGTATAGTAAGTCGTGAAATAATCTCCCTTCAAATTTTTATGATATATTCAGATTTCGGAGTCTCTAGATGCCAAGAAAAGATGTTTTCTTAATTCCATAGGTTTATTCGTGACATATAGCTAAAAAACTACTTATTCGATTGATTTTAAATTTTGGTCAAGTTATAATGGTCATATGGGGATGAAATGGTAACATTTTTGATAAATATTCAATTTGCCTGCCTAGTAATTTTTTTAAAAATATTACTAAAAATTACTTTTCGTTTTTACCTCAAATTTTCTACAGAAATTAAGGGATCATAGGAATGAACTGGTTAAATCGTGGTATAAATCTAATAATGTGTATGTGTGTGTGAGTGTGTGTTTGTGATATATTTCAGTTTTCTAGGCAAAAGTAGGGATTTCTTAGAAGGTAATTTCTGTAAAAGGAACTTAACCAGAAATTTCTTCCTAGATCCTCCCTTGTATTTACAAAATTGAAAAAAAAGTTTATATAATTATTTTATTATTTTACATCTAATTCCTAATAAAAGTAAATAATCATATGGAGGAAAGTTCCTTGTAAAGAAAATTTATCAAGTACCCGTTTTTTACTCAGTTTTAATTAAAAACATAAAATGCAATTTATATAATATAGTTGTGTTTCAAAATAAATGCGAAAAACTTAAGGGGGGATTCTTGAGTGTGTTTTAAGAAAAAAACTTCATATGGACTTATGTCTTAAATCCCATAACTTTTGAGATACAGGGTGTTAAACTTTTCAGAAGAAAATCTTTTTTTATAATATTTGGGATACTATCCCAGATATCTTCGTGAAATTTGGTACACATTTTCTGGTGTACAACATTTTTTTTATTTCTACCAGTGGCATACCATTTTTTTCTTCAAAAATACGCAATGCAAATCCCGTATGGACGCACTTGTTTTGAAACACTTTGTATATTGCGAAATAACTATATAAATATATAAACTATGCCATTTGTGTATGGCGGAATTAATTATGAGAAAAGTTTCGGGTAGAGGTTAATTTGCCAATTTTTAATTGTTTTTCTAGGTAGTTATTTTGTATATATCCACCGCTTTTGCTAGACTTTATGTTGAGTTTAACAGGTTTAATACAGTATACTTTTTTAAATTTTTAAAATTTGTTTTTAGTATATTTCTATTTTCCTTAAAAGAGCAAAAATGTAAGCCAGGAGAAACCCAAAAGGTTTTTAGCCGGTAAAAGTCAAGTTGACTTGTTCAGTTTTGATATTATTGTCTCTTGCTACCACAATAATATGACCGCTTGGATGGTTTTTGAGGGCTCGGCATGCCTGGTCCGGAATCTTCTCCTGTTATAGCTTTAGTCGTTGTGGTAATAATATAACGAATCTGTGCGTGGTCTTTTAAGGTCGACTGTGAGTTGTAATAAGACTTCTTACCAAGCGCATCCACTATTACGACAAAACTGCCTAGAAAGTAACGAGAAAACCCTATGTAGTACACATTCCTTGGTATAATGGTCACGTGCATTGTATTAAAAGAACCAGGTACGTCTTGTTTAAAAGAAATTTATTCAAGACACAGACGATCTAACGCCAACGTCCAGGTAAGGGTAAGGCACAAAAAGAAGAAGTCTTTGCCTTTTGCCAGAACTTTTCATAAAAGAAAATTGATAATATCAGCATTGACCTTAAATCAAAGACCAGAACTGTCAATTGGCTTGGTTTTAGAAGTAGTATACTTAAAAGAAACTCTATTTTAATAATTTTTAGTTTAGTTATTACCGAAGTCTAGAGGTGTTACAATAAATATATAAAAAAAAACTTGAATTTCGATTTGCAAATCGTAATTTTGTAAAATGTCGAGTCAAAATATTATTAATTTTTGACCTGCAAGGCGTAATTTACTGGAAGTCAGCAACAAAATTACGGCCTACACGTCGAAATTTAACAAAGTTACGAGTTGCTTGTTGAATTTTGACTCGAAATTTAAATAAGTTATCACTTGCAACTCAAAATTTAATTTTTTTTTCTGTTTTCTCTTTATTGCAGCCCCTCAACGTTTTTGTATAGATAAAGTCATGTTAGTTCACCCCTATGTCAGATTTGGATTTAGGCATTATATATATATATATATATATATATATATATATATATATATATATATATATATATATTAATTGGACTTCTTTCTTGGGTATAGGTTTATTTGCAAAATCAAACAATGGGATTAACTTGACGTTTCGCCTATCATAGTAGGCTTTCTCAAAAATTGCTCATTCCTTTATTTTCTTTTTTTTTGGTATATATGGCTTTCCTTACCTATCTACAATTAATTTAAAAAACATTTCGTGGTCTAATTATAAAATGACATTTACAATTTTTCTAAAACTGATTTAAAATTTTATATTATTGACAATAATTATTACGAAATTAATAAACTAAGGTTACACACCTCGAAAAATACATGTTGATTATTTATTTACATTTGAATGATAGGTAGCAAGTTAGTGGTTTGCCATGAAACTCATGGCAACAGTTTTAGGTAAAAAGGTGTTCTTATCTTAGTACGTTTTTTTTTTCTTAAATCTTTAAATTCCTCAAAAAAAAGTTAATCCCATTGTTTGATTTTGCAAATAAACCTATACCCAAGAAAGAAGTCAAATTAATATATACCGGGTTTAAGAAACAAATTGAATAATTATATATATATAATATATATAAATATATATATATATATATATATATATATATATATATATCAATAGGTCAGCAATAATAACCTAAAGCTAAAAACAACAAAACTAAGAGAAAGTGAAAAATAGAAAAGACAAATGATATACAAATTGAAGTAGCACAAAACCTATCTAAAGACAAGGCAAATTATACAAAATAATAGTGTAGGAAAGATAACAATAACCTTTTTACAATCAGTCCGTAAAAATTTAAAATTAACATGAATGTACCTTATATCTATATTAATTAAAAGTTCATAGGCAATTGAACAAAGATTAATTTAAAACAGCCCTACTCAGGCGACAGGACATTCACTCACATTGCACGCATCTTTTCATACTTGTCCAGAAGTATAAGCATCTATTGCAGGATGTCCTCATAAGATTCATTTAATGAATAATATCCCTTTTGACAAAGAAGTTTTTTTATTTTATTTTTTAAGATGTTATAGCCTGAAATAGATTTTTATTGTTTTTGTTATGCCGCAAATAGATAGATAAGCAGATTTGCAAAAAAAGAGGTCGATGGGAAAACAAATTTCTCAAGATCTAGAAACATGAAGGTCTGAATAAATTTTGCAAGCAATTTTTTACAATTTCAATACTTCCTCTCGTAAGGAAAATTAACTTAAATGGAACCGCATCCTATTTGGAAAAATAGGTTCTGACACATCCAGAATGAACAATGATAGTCTAGTCGGGCGTAACATTAACATTGGCTATGGACGTAGATATTATATACCCTAACGAAGACGTTCTGATACGGCGTAGAAAGAGTAAGATGAAAGCCTAAATTTTCCAAATGGTATTGTATTTATCTAAATTGGCTTATATTCTCACAGCGTTGACGGTGTGAGAATATACGTGACCATTATACCAATTCCTCCAATTCATTTACACACATTTCAAATTTTAATTTGTGAATTAGAACAACTATATTTTTCAATTTTAATCTGCAGAGATGTACTGCGAAGGTTGAGGGACGTTTACTTAACTTCCATTGCTCTAGTATTTTCAAACGTTTTCAACTAAAAAAGTAATCAGTTTATTTATTTACTTATTATTAAGGAATATAAAACGGGAGGATCCCAGTAGCAGTATTCACTAATAGTACCTAATATAACAGTAATGTACACAAATCGAGAAGAAAAAAACATTTATCATACGATCAGTGCAACTAAAAGACTAGAGAAAAAAATATTAAGATATATGACTCCAACAAAATTTTTTTTTAATTTTTTGCATATTGGCAGGGAAGAGGCCCGGAAATCCATATCAATCAATTTCAAAAGTGTATTAAAAGATTTACAGCAGCGATATAAAAGCAAGTTTATAAGTGATCAGTGATCAAGGCACCGAATTAATAATATTATTTAGAATTTTGTATACAGATTTTGTGTCATACATTTATCTTCGGTTCTCAATAGACAATAGACTCAGGTTTCGTTTAATCAAAGCTGTGATAGAAGTTGTATAGAATTTATTATTAAGATATTTTATAAACTTTTCCAGCACTCGATCGATTTTACTAATATATATATATATATATATATATATATATATATATATATATATATATATATATATATATCGTATTGAGGGTTCCAGATTACCGATCCTAACAAAGCACGCTATTAAGGTAGGACATATACAACGTACGAATAGATTCTAACAGTGTTTAACACGTTGACAAGTTCTAATGATAAAACCAAGAGATGTTGTAGCTTTCGTGACTATGTGATAATCAAATAATATTTTGCTATCAAAATATATACCTATATCTTTTACAATAGAAATCCTTGCTAGTGTCATTTTATTGTTTGTAAAATTGAAATATATTTTATTTGTGTCTTTAGAGAATGTTATTGCGTCACATTTTTTCAGATTGAGATATGGGCAATTTCGCTGACAATAGGAATAAAGATTGTTTAGGTCATGTTGTATAAGCGACGTATCGGATAACTTAGCGAGTCTATGAAATATCTTTAGGTCGTCAGCGTACAATAAAAATGCATAAAAACTTAAAACATCTGGCAATATCATTAATATAAATATTAAATAAAAGAGGTTCCGGGTGAGAACCTGAGGCACTCCTGAACCAATCTCTGTAGAACCTGATATAAAGAAAGCAATTTTAACGGCTTGGGTTCTATTACTAAGATAAGATAAGAACCATCTAAGCAGACTTTCGTGAACACCGACCCTAGGAAGTTTACTTATCGATTGTATCAAACGACTTGCTAAAATCGGTGTAGACGGCATCAATTTGAAAACCCTCGATCATGTTATCCAAGAAGTACCGTGAGTAAATGAAGAAGTTCTCGATGGAAGAGTTTTTCATGAAACCGTGTTGTTTAGTGTAAATTATATTTTTACAGTCTGTATATAAGTAGTCACATATAATTGATTCAAAAAGTTTGCTATAATGCATAACTTAGATATAGGTCGATAATTATCTGCAAAGAATTGGCCGGATTTTAATATAGGAACAATTCCAATGGTGAAGAGCCTTCATTTAGAGACTTATTAAATATGATATGTAATGGTTTAGATATTCCATAGAAACACAGTCGGTACATTGTCCACACCAGTGGCTTTGTCTGGAGGTTCGTTAATTTTATTAATAATAGTGGAAATAGGTATGTAATGTTTAGAGAGAGTAGTCTGGTGGTTCTGATTAGTACCTACATAATTCTGATTTGGATTACTCAAGGGATTAAAAACAGAGTGAAAATAGGAGGAAAACGTGTCACATATTTTCTTAACCATTTTATTAGTCTTAGAATTTTGTAGAGCGGCAATAGTGCCTGCTTTACTTTTCTTAGATTTGACAAGTTTCCATATCTGCTTCAATTCAGCCAAAATTGAGTCCTCAACACGACCAATATAATTTTTGTAATCAGTATCAATTCATAATTAAGAACGCCCTCTAAGCAATTTAGAGGTAAGATATAATCAAGCTCATTATTATATTTTTTTCTATATGCAATGTATCTTATTCTTTTCTCTTATAACTTTGATGGTACCTACACTAAACTTTCGTTTATATGTAGAATGTGTAAAGACATGTTTTAACACAGTATTTTTAATTATAGAGTAGAACATTCTTACACTGTCTTCTGTACTCAAATTCCATGGAGTTTTATCCCAATTCACTAAATTTAAATCATGCTTGATACTATTGTAGTCAGCAGTGTTAAAATTCAAATCAAAGATTAAGTTTGAAAGAAAAAGGTATCTTACTTATCTTATTCTGGTTAACGTAGATATGGATATTAGAAATTTGAAAATTATTATTTAACATAAGATTAAGAGTATTGCTAGGTGAATTATGGAAATAATTAAATTGCGATAGTCCACAAAAGGCAAGTAAATCCACCAACGTATTTGAATACTGATCAGTAAAATTTAAAGGAATACAGTTTTTATTAATATGATCTTGTGACCACTTAATATTGGAAATATTAAAATCTCCGCATATAATAAGAGTCATTTGGATTATTGTTCACAATTTCATGTAATTTTGAACCAAAGGCAGTTAAACAGACACTATACACGAGGCGGTGTACACACAGCACACATGAAACTTATGCGTATTTTGTAGAATAGGAAAAACATCACCCACAAATCTTCAGCATGTGAAGTCCAATCAGTTTTAAGAATACTACATAGAATAAGGTCAACAAATATTAAAATGCCACCGCCATCATGTTTAAGAACAGAATAAGTTCAATTATACGTCGATAATCATATAAATATCAGAAAGACAATCCGAAGAAGAGATCTCGGGATTTAGCGAAGTTTAAGTTAAACATAAAATATCATGAACGCAATTGAATGAATTTATATATATTTATATATATATATATATATATATATATATATATATATATATATATATATAACATATATATTAACGTCTTTCTAAAAAGGAGATTGGTCATGCTTACGAACGAAAACATTGCCTTCTTGAACCCATGCATATTTGTAATTTTTTGTTTACGCTGGGTGTCTAGCATTCTTTAACCGATTTTTGGTTAGATTAGTGAGGTGTTCATTGATAAACAGCTGGTTCGACATATTTTCGATCTTTAGTCCAGGTGTTGTGCTACTAGCTTTTTTTTGTGTGATCGCTTGACGATTATAGGCTTGGATTATTAGTATTACGAGATTTAGCTCTAAATATAACATCAACATCCTGAGAGGAGATAGATTTAAATACTCGCCGATTTGTTGTACGATGCTTAAAAGATTCTCTCCTTGTTTTTCAGGAATACTTTGAATTTTCAAATTATTAGATCTTATCTGTTGTTCTAGAATATCGAAAGATTTTACTTCTGACTTGAGTTGTCTATTTTCTTGAGATAACTTTTTAATCATATCCAGTTTTTCATTAAATTGTTTCATTATCACTTCAAAAGCCGTAACCTTGTCAGCGCAAAAATTAACCGATTTCAACATTTCAGAATAATTTTTATAAGTGTTTAACATTTGGGCCTGAATCGTTACAACTAGTCTTAAGATGCGAGGGTTTATTCTATTAGTTCATATATAGGGTGTTTCACTTGATGCACCAAACGCTGTTTTCCCAAGAATTATCAGAGATAATAAAAAGCTTTTATTAGATGGATTAAAATGTGATTACTTACGATTCAAATAAAAACGACGTCTTCACCACTATAGATCTCGCGACGCCAAAAAATGACAAAAGCAATTATTGCAAAAACTTGAAAAGCCTGACTTGTTGAGATATCATACAAGTTCCAAACGCCGATTTTGTCAAATTAACTAGGATATCAAAATTTGGTAAATTTAATTAAACTGTAATTATTAAGAGAACAAACACCAAGACAATTATTGTAAAAACTAAATTTCTAAATTTTAAATCTATGTCTGTTTCTTATACTTTTTTAATATGTGAATCAAATTGATTGCTTTATTGGTTTCTAAAATATATCAAGTTTTTATTTTGTAGAATAATGATTATTGTAATTAATTAAGTAATTATCTTTGGAGATATTTTTTAAATAATAAAAAATTTAAAATATTGTCGATTTATATTAACATATGATTTAGGACAAAAGATCAAAATTTAAAAATTAAAAAAAATTCGTCCCGAAAAAATTATTTAGATAAATCATTATTCCACTAAAAGACAGGCTACATCTCAGAAACCAATCGAATAATCAATTTGGTGCAAATAACAAAGAAGTCTTAGAAAAAGATGCAGATTCAAAATTTAGACTTTCTATAGGTACAAATGTTTTGTTTTCTATTGGCGTGGCGATGCCTATACTAATGACAGGGTCGACGTTGTTTTGGGTCTTAATAATTACGGTATACTTAATTATAAAATTACTGTTTACCAAATTTTGATATCCAGGTTAGTCTGCTCTGAATCGACGTTCGGAATTTAAATGGAACACTTTATATATCTCAGTAACCAGTAGAGTACAATAGTTGATGCATACAACAAATTACTAATTTAATTTCTTGCAATTTTTTGTTTTATCTTAGCATCGCGACGCCTATAGCAATGGCACTTTTGCGATCAAATTATTGCTTTTTACCAAATAGTAATATTTCCGTTAATTTTCGAGAAAACGACCTTAGGAGTATTAAGTGGAACATCTTGTGTATTAGATAAGGTAAAATTACAAGAGATACCGTACACTGCTAACAAATTTACAAATTTTGGCATTGTTAACAAAATGTACCTATTTTGGTTTTAAAGTGATCCTATTTCTTATTATCTTTTGTAAACTCTCATTTTATTCCACCAACTGTTAAAGTCACAAGGGATAACAGGGTTAACCGCATTACATTAGGTACCGGCAACTACATATAGATCATTCATCCAAGTACACGTCCCCACGCTCAATTTCTGCGATGCATATTTTATGAACATCGGTGAACTAATAATGACATTCTACTTGAAGCCGTTTTAGTCTTAACAAACGACTAACGAATATATGTTCACTTGTAATATCACAACAGCTTAAATTATTTATGGAAATTTTTTTGAGGTTACAAATATTTTCAAAATTGCGTACTTTTCGCTTGTGTACTATTCATCAAGAAAATTTCACACCGACATAATGAATAAAACCAAAAATCATGGCTGACATTTTGACCCAAAATTGTAAATAAGATCATACTTGTCAAGTTACCAACTTTAGTTAGACAATGTGAGAAAAGTCGGGTTGGTAACAACTTAATCTGTCGTTCTCAGACAATTGTATTTCACCAAAGGTGGTAGAACTATTTACAAGCAGTTCGAAGCAGAGTTAATGGAATTCAAATGTATGCCTTTATCCTACTTTATTCTTAATTAAATACAAACAACTTAGTTTAGGTAGACTAAGTGATGAAAAGCCGGTTGACAATAGATCAATCTATCGTTCGCAAACAATTTCATTTTACTAAAATTGGTAGATCGTACTTTTTGCAAGTAGTTTGAAGGAGTATCAATGAAATTGAAATATAACAAAACACAAACTACCAACTTTAGTGACACTAAGTGATTAAAAGTCAGTTGGTAATGGCTCTATTTATCGATCGCATGCAATTTTATTTCACAGTAGATTGTATTTTTGCAAGTAGTTCGAAGCATGACCAGTGAAGCTCAAATATAATACAAACTGCCAACTTTAATTGAATTAAGTGATTAAAAGTCAGTTGATAAATAGCTTTATCTACGATTGGATACAATTTTATTTTACTAAGGTTGGTAGATTGAGTTGAAGTTTGAGCGCGAAATGGCAGTTTTTAAACGACAGTGATTGCAAAGAATGTTCAGTGTAATTCTCTACAGGGTACTCCAGGTGCCAGATGGAAGGCCATTTTCGGATTTTTTTTAGTTTCCATTGTAACGGTTTAAAATTAATGTATCTGATTCAGCCGTTGATTCGTGAAATGATCACTGCTGATGTAGCATTAGATACATTTATCTGAATATGACTTTTTCGTGGTATTGGCACGTTTGATATTAGTGTTAGTAATAGATTCAGCGAAAGGAAGTTGTTTTTGTTGGCGGCGCTTTTAAGTTAATAATCAAAATAAAATGTAGTGAAAAGTAAAAGTAGTTTTTACCTAAATCTAAAAATTACGAGAAATAGTTCAAATTTACCGCGGCATAGTCGTAACAAATTGGTCCTTCGACGACGAATTGCCATCAAGAATTCCAACAAAAAAATAGTAACTCTGGAAAATAGAAAATATAGGCTCTAGTCAGTAGAAGATTGAAAAAGCAGTAATTGGTAGCAACAAGTGAAAGCCAAAGTAGGAATAAGGAGCGGTCTGGTAAGTAATATCCTTTGTTATTATTGTTAAGCACGCAAGTAAGGGTATTGCTGAATTGCGGCTCGTAATCCAATTTTATTACCAGTGAAAAATGGAAGTTAGACTAGTGTGATGTTATGGGGATAAATAGCTCTGTTACAAATGCAACGAACTGAGCATGAGTTAAAGTCAAATCAAAGGTTCACGAATTATATATTCGGTAGAATTAAATTGTTTTGAGTTGAAAAATATTACCAGTACTCTTCTAATTTCTATATACCGTCCAAAATTGATATTTTGTTGGGCGCCAATATATTTTATGAACTCTGGTTATATGACCAGATAAAGATTGAAAATAAGTCAATTTTGCAAAAGACGAGGTTTTGTTGGATAATAGTCGGAAATGTGCTTTCATCGATCATAATAAGAATAATCAAGTACGGTCGTATCACTGTCAAACAATTTGCAATTTTTCATTTAAGGAAAGTATCGAACAACAGATAGAAAAAAATGGAAGCTAGAGGAAGTTGAGCTAATCACTTTTTTAAAAATGAATGAAAGGGAGTGTGAAGAACTTTTTCTAAAAACTACAAGACATAGTAGTGATAGAAAATTTGTCGTGTAGTTACCTATAAAGAAAGAGATAAAGGACAATGGCGACTCTAGAGAAATGGCTGAAAAAAGATTTTAAGTTAGTTAAAGAATAGCTTAAAGAAAAGTTTAAATAGAAATCATAGAAATAAGTAAGAGGCATTCATGTAAGAATAGTAATAGCTAGGTCACATGAATCGAATACGAAGTCAAGAAATAGAGACAACGAATGAAGTGTATTATATGCCACACCACGAAGTGAAAAAGGAGGATAGCACTAACTCCAAATACGGGTGGTCTTCGATGCGAGTGCTAAGGCATTCAAGGGAATAAGTTTAAATGGACGCTCAAAAAATGTTTAGGATATATAGGATAGTATGGACGGCCAATTGTTAAGAAAATCACACATTTTCGGATGAATGTCTATGAAATAGTACCTGCTTCCTTCCTGGCAATTAGATGTTTACACAAGGCAGCGGAAGAACACAATATCCGAGGGCAAGTGAAATTAAGAAAAATTTGTATGTGGAGGATTTACTTATAGTAAACTATTCAAATAAAGAGTAATATTTGCTCGACAAAAAGAAATATATTAGCTGATCTTTCAAAAATATTTGACCAGGATGCAGAAATTATGGAATGATGAAGTCGATTGGCATGAAGAAGTCTCTTCAGGGCTTTATAAGGTGTGGCGACAATTTTACGATGACTTACCACAATTAAATAATCTTTTTACTACAAGGCATCATTTTGCTTTATTTTGTGACTCATCTAAAAAAGGCGTGTGGTGCATGTTTGTATTTGCGATTTACTGACGCAAATAGAAAAATAATGACAAATATTCTGTGTGCCAAATCAAAAGAGGCTTCAATTCAGACAGTAACATTATCCAGGCTAGAGCTGTGCGGCGCGGTGTTGTTAGCAAAAAAAATAAAACAAAACTTTGCAAGCCTTGAGCATAGTGTCAGAACCTGAAAGATGGAATGTTTTTGTAGCACCCTGTTTTGCAGGAATTCAGAAGAATAATTTAATAAATAGTTGGAGCCACGTTACTAACCGAGCGGATCTTATATCACGAGGCTGTAATCCCAAACAATTAATAAATTCACATTTGTGGTGGTACGGCCCTGAATTGTGGTTTATAAATTCGAGAGCGAAGAAACATGTGACATTTATTTAATGTACTCACTTGTAGATGTAAGTGTATTTTTAAAATGTTCTAATTTTTAAGCCTATTATGTAACATTTTGTAAAACCGGGAAATTAAATAAAAAAGTCAGAATAACGAACAATTTAAATGTAGAAGAGTTAAAAAATACTTAGTCACCCTTACTAAAATATCACACTACCTAGATATTGCTGACAAAATAAAAACCTTAAAAGTAAAGACACCCATGTCGTGGTTTAGTAGATATAGGTACAGATTTCTTTAAATCTGTTTCCCGTTACTCATAACCAGTCGTATAAGCAAGGCCTGCGTCTCACTCGATCAGAAGTGTCCAATTATTTTAGATAAAAATAATTTTTTAACTAACTTAATAATAATTAATAATAAATAAATTAAATAATAACATAGAGAAAACTAAATTTTGGATACTGGGTGGTGTGAGTGTTATTAAAGGCGCACTGCGTAATTGTGTAGTATATTTCAGATTGAAACCTCGCGGTTTAAATACATTGATGGGTGATTTATCTGAACAACGCTTGATACCCACGAAACTATTTTTTAATTGTGGGGTGATTTTAAAGGCTTACTTATGGGTATTCGTTTGCCTTGTAACACGAGCAGTTCATTTAGAAGTAGTCTCGAATCTGACAACCGATGCCTTTTTAAACGTTCTTAGGCGCTTTATTGTTCGACGAGGAAAATGTAAAAACGTGTTTCCCGACTGTGGAACAAATCTTGTTGGCGCAAGCAACGAAATAGGGAAATTTTTGAAAGGTGGTGAATTAGTTAATCAAATACAAGATTATATTTTCCCCAAGATGTAATCAACTGGAAGTTTTTTCCACCAACATCCCTTCATTTTGGAGGTTTGTGGAAAGCAAGCGTGAGTCAAGCAAATATCATTTACATCGCATTGTAGGTAACACATCTCTGACTTTTGAAAAGCTGTCAACTTTTTTTGGGCAAATACAGGCTTGTCTAAACTTCCGACCGCTAATCCTCTTATCTACTGATCCAATGATTTAGTGCCTTTAACATCGGGGAATTTTTTATTTGAGAAACCACTAGTAGTTTTACCGGAACCGGATGAGCGGTATATCAACAGAGGTAGACTTGTGTCTGCTTCCATTAGACTAGTATATTGTGTATTTTCGTAACCATATTATTATAATTAAGTCAAACTGCTTTTATTTAGTTGGTTTTTTAATTTGAGTTAGCGGTATATATTTACCTTTTTAGTTTGTAATAAATGATATGCATTTGTGTGTGGGAGACTCTCTTTCCACACATATCAAAATAACTCATTTTTATTAAGTTATTCAAAATACGGTTCCAGTGTGATTTTAATAACACTAATCAGTATTTACTCCCGGTTACCCATAATCAGTGTGCAAAAGCTTGCACATATATC
The DNA here is from genome assembly GCA_030620095.1 of Kuschelorhynchus macadamiae. NCBI lineage: Eukaryota > Metazoa > Arthropoda > Insecta > Coleoptera > Curculionidae > Kuschelorhynchus > Kuschelorhynchus macadamiae. The sequence continues at coordinate 153,600 of JAUTXW010000259.1, read as the reverse complement.
GTAACGTGTGCAAAAAGGAATACGGTATCTATTGATCTAGTGCATTTTTTGGGCTCTTGTAAAGAATTTTACCCATGGAATTTAACAAATTTAAAATATACATTTGAAAGATTACCTTTTTTTAATAATTCCTATACACAAAAATTTATGGATGAGGCACGTTTTCAAATTATATCCAAAAAAACTAAGGTTTCGGAAGGTTGCACTGAACTCGTTTTTGGCGTATCACTAAAAACATTTTTCACAAACTTAATTTATGAACTGCGTAAAAGATTGATTATATTATAATGCTTTATAACACAAAAATGATTATTCTAACTAAAAGTTAGAAGTAATTGTTATATTAGACCTTATTAAACGTTTTTAAACATAATTACAGGTGCTACATAAAGAGAGAGTGGGAGTGTCGTCGTAAATTATAAGCGAAAAACAAAATGCATTTTTGGGTCGTGGATCGGTACCAGCAGGAGCGCGAAGGCACTAGGTGGATTGGTACCTTGTTAGCACTAGGTTAGGCGCCGTAGGCGTCATCGTTAAAGCCCTAAATGACGAACAACAGCGCAGGGCATTACTGGCGAAAGTCTAGCCCAGAGGGCCGATGTCGAATGTTGGGCTTCCGCCAGTGATGCACCCGCCTGTTGATTAGTGTTGAACGCACTAGGTAGATTGGTACCGGGTTAGCACCAGGTTAGGCGCCGTAGGCATCATCATTAAAGCCCTAATATAAAAGGCGTACGACAGCGAAGTGCATCACTGGCGAAAGTCTAATATTTGGGATCGGCACAGGGATTCAAATGCGTTACTGTCGGGAGACAAACATGAAAAATTTAATACAATACAATAATGTAAGTTTGGCAACAATGCAAGATAGCCTTTCTTCAAATTGTCATATTAAGGAATATGGCGCATTGGAATACAGTGAAAATGTCGAATTTCTTTTTGGTTTTTTTTGATAGAAAAAGTAGTTCATCCATTTCTTTTATTTTCTTAAAATAGTTAAATGAAGGTAAACTTTCTATTTTATATTAAAAAATTATCAAATTCCGTGGGTTTAATTGTTTACAAACCCCATTTTTTGTTTTGTTTTTGTTGTTAAGTAAACAACTTCTGTCGAAATTAAAAGTAAAAAATCTGAATTTGTGTAAAAGAATTAATAGAAGAAAATGCATGAGTAAAACACGTTGATTTTACTTGTCCCGTGCGATGTTGGAACCTGGATTAAATTACTTTGATAGTACTTCCTTTATGGTGAATTGGGGATGGTCACAGTATCTGAAGGTAGATAGTTATTGATTTTACATGGTCTCGTCTAGTTGATTGATAAAACAGAAAATTATCAAAACTTCAAGAAGCGGTGATACTTCAAGGTAATACTGGTGAATAGTGTATAGGCTCTAGGTTCTTTGAAAGATTTCCTGATTACGAATAATTTTGCCAAACAAGAATCCTTCAACTTCTCATATTTGACAAGCAAGTTCTAACGTCATTTTTAAATTGTACATACTGGTTATTTCATACATATTTTTATTTTTACGTAGGTAATCGTAAATAACCGAAATTTATTAAGTGAAACATATTATATTTATCATTACTTATTTAATTATCACCAATTATTGTAAATTTTGGTTAATTGGTATGAAAGGCAGTGTGTTTGATTAGATTAAAAATTTAGTACAATAGATACATATTTTGGCACTTCTGAGTTTTACTGTGCCATCGAAATCATCGTTGAGATCATCTGCGTGCATGAATGTGGTGCCATCATGTATGTGATATGGCAGGTCGTTCACATAAAGTAAAAAAATAAGTGGTCCGAGAACTCCACCCTGTGGTGTTCCAAGCTGGCACTGATACGCCTCTGAGTATACGCTACTTACTGGATGCCGGATTCCAAGTGAATGCAATTTCTGTTGTATAAATAAAGGGTTTAAAGTTTCGAACCTCCGAGAAAGGTCAAATAGAATGGCAATTACGAACTTATTTTTATCGATATTGTCGTAGACCGTTTGCACGAGTGATGTTGATGCTGTCTCGATAGAAAGTCCTTTCTGAAAACCGTGCTGTGACTTCGTTAAGATATTATCTTTCCGTAAAAAGTGTATTATTTTATCGTAAACCGCCTTTTCCATTATTTTTGAGAAGCAACTAGGAATACAAACAGTTCTGTAATTCTTATAGTCTGATAAATCGTCCTTCTTTGGAATAGGAATAGGAAAAATGCTAAATGTGGTGTTAATATTGAATGACATTCCATAATAATTTGCGTGGGTATTTCATTGATTTCTGCGGAATATTTGTTTTTTTGTTCCAAGATTATTTTAGTAACCTCCTCATTCGAAACTGGGGAAAAAAACATTGATTGCTTGATTTGTGTATTATGGATAGTACAGACATTGCTGTTAAAACCAAGGGTATTAATAGTATCTTTAACGGAATTTGTAAAAAGTTTTCCGAATATATTTGCGGTCTCTAAATTGTTCGAACATATAGACAAATATATGGTATTTTTTTTTTGTTTTGCCCAAAATTTCTTTAGTCATTTGCCACAAGGATTTAGTTTTATTTTTTGACTGGTTTATGCGCATTAAGTTATTTGTAGAAAATGTTAGTTGGCATAACCTTTCAAATGCTACAAAATTTCCAAATTAGTTTGCCTAGCTTAGAGTTAATCTGCTGAATGTGTTCCTCCCACTTTATGTTTTTATCAGTTTTAACTCCCTGTATTTTATTAATTTTGTTTATCAAATTATCACAATAGCAGTTCTGTGTTATATTTTTTAGACAATTATAGGAGTGAATTTTTATTTTTTCAATCTGTGGTTGATAAAGATCATAAATACTATAACACATAAAATGTGTTTTGGAAATATTTACAGTTAATGAATCATGTGTAAGCCATTGCAGAACAACCGATAATTCCCTACTCGCTACGTTGATAACCTCCTTCCAGCTCGCACAGCAATTTTTGCTTTAGTTTGTAAAAAAAGTTCACTTATATAAAGAGAAAAGAGGAGAAGTCCAAACACAGTACCTTGAGGAATCCCACAGGACACGATCAATGGATCCCCAATTCCATCACCGATTTTAACAACCTGTTTCCTGTGTTTAAGATAATCTCTTAAGAGCTTGTTCGGTAATCCTCATATTCCATAATTATTTAACCTCTCCAAAATTTAAATACCGTATCACATGCATTGGTTAAATCTAAGTATATTAGAAGAGGTTTTTATTAAGATTTAGTGCATCGTAAATGAATTTAGTTACCTGAAATATTGCATCTTCAGTTGAAATATTTTCTCGAAAACCAAATTGGTTATTAGAAAGGATATTATTTTTTGTTATATGACTATTTATTCGCTGTTTAAATGACATTTTTAAGAGTTTGCCAAAGTTATTTGTCACTGATATTGGTCGATAATTATTCATTTGAATTTTATCATTGCTTTTGTGAATAGGCGTGACTACAGATTTTTTTAAGATGGAAATATCCCTTCTGTAAAACAGAGGTTAAGAGAGTTAAAATTAAGTTGGTACTTTCAGGGAGGGCGGTATGTTACGCCACTGTTCAGCCGTTGTTTTTTGAAATGATAATTGCGGATATAGCATTAGATATATTTATCTGATTATGATTTTTCGTGGTATCGGCACGTTTAATAATCGATATTAGTATTGTCGTTAGTTATAGTTATGTAGATTTCGCTAAAGAAATTAAGCAAATAAAAGTAGTTATTGTCCAAATCTAAAAATACATGTAAATAGTATAAATAATATATTTTTTTATACCAGACCTATTTAGATACAGGATTGTTTTAAAAAAGTTTTGCAAAATTTCATTTTTAGACTAAAAGCAAATAAAAAACATTTCTCGATTAGAATTTTTTTTTACTTTTTCGAGTTACGGCCTGAGGATGGTAGTACAACAGTCTGACATTTATTTCTTGCTCTCTAGTGGCGTTGCATATTTTCTATTACACATGTATATGTTTTAAATTGACATCATCTACAATTCATTTATTTTTTAATTTTGGTGAGAACTTATAATATTTTGATTTGCTGGAATTATGGAAGGGTAGAAGTGAATATTTTATTAATGTAGCAAAAACCGAGAGGCACTTCTATGAAAAAGAATAACGTCTGTGCTTAGGATTAAGTAAAACTTAAAAACCTAGTTTAATCTACCCACTCGGCGTCTGCGAGGATATTTTTTAAGTGATTGGCAGATTTTACTTTTAGGCAAAAACTAACTTTCTGTCTTTGTTTTCATATACAATATGGGTAATTTCAAACCCAGTGAACTTTCTCCTCTTTTTAAGTAATTCGGACTCACAAATTAATTTGCGGCGGGTACTCATTACTCAGTATTCGCGTAAATGGTGGCGGGAACGAGGCGAGTCAATTCGGCTATCCGTCTTCAGTTAATCCAGAAATAATCACTGGATAAGACAGGATTTTCACTTTAGATTATAAGAGTAACCCCCAAATAAATATAATCCAACCCAGTTGTTCAAAGAGCTGATTGCAGAAGTTACTCTGCTTTGCGCCAAATTTATTGCGATAGCACAATTTAGCTAAATCAAAACACATTTAGTAGTCAGAATCCTAGATCGTTGTCAACATTATTGCTTATGTCACTGGATTTAATTACACCTATCGAAACTTATAGCTATTCCAAGTTACAACAAAATCAAGTCTGACGCCTCAGAGCTAAACAATTTAATTGATTTGGACGACTGTAGGTCAGTCCATTTCGACGTAAGATTTTCTACAGGTCAAAAACTACTACCATCAGAGTATCGTGTTTGCCCCATTTAAATAATACTAATTTTACTCAAAATTACCACCATGATCATGTCGTTATAGAGCGGAAGCTCCCCTTCGAAGTGGGAAGAGAAAAATGAAAAGAAGTGAGTCAGGGAGTGCGAGAGGGAAGAGTGAGGTAACAGGAGCAGGTCTGAAGACTCCTAAAAGAAGTCCTGGCAGTTTATTAATAAAATTCCTGGAGAAGAAGGTCAAGAACAGGTAACTTTTTCACCGATTTCAGAAAAGAAGAGTTCTGTAATTCTAGTGTCCACTCGAAACCATGACAAATATCCTCCCTTGGGAACCTGAGGTAAAAATTTAAATTTCTTCACGTAAGATCAACTCGATAATAAATTTAAATAAATTCATATATTACTAGTAAATTCTTAATGTTGAATTATTAGTTTAAAAAATAATATGTCTTTTAAGTGTATAGTTAATAGATCATTCCACTCAGAATTTAATGCTCCTTAATCTGAATTCTGATCCTTAATTTCGCGGTTTTTTTGGCTCCTGAAAGTTTCGCTTACTCAGATTAATATGAAGAGTAATTTACTGCTATATGGAATGCCGAAAATTAAATAAAATTATTTCCAGTTTTCTGGGCATTAATGGATGGCACAGTCTTTTTTGATCTAATTTGACTCGGCTGGTAGGATGAAGCTAAAATCTTTCTGATTGCACAACTGAATATTATTAATATATTTGTAAATTTGGATGTTGCGTCTAATAAATTGTTTGAGTAACACAGAGATTCCAGTGTATTATCGATTTTCTAAATTAATGTTTCCCTTCTACAGAAACTATATTGTTTACACTAAAATTTGTCTTTTTTTTAAGAAAATTAAATCTGAAAACTGATATTTGTAATATTGTATTAATAATGCCCTAACGGTTTAGCTTAATAAAAAATTACCAATTTTTCCGCATATAATTTATTGCTTGCAATACATTTCAAAAGGTAACTAAGAATGCGAACTAATTGCATTTGAAATAAGCGTATAGAGAAAAAAACATTAAAATCATGTAAGCTTGGAAAATTACCGTAGCTTCAAACATTAGACTTTTACCCCTGTATTGATTAAAAATGTTTATTATTATTTATTCAATTGTTCATTGTGTAATATTATTAACATATAAAACATTAACATAAAAAATAAATTTAAACCTTTTTAGTGAATACGTGTGTTAGAGTTTGATTTCTTCTTGGCGTGGTAACGCCTATACTGATAACAGTATGGAATTTTTTTAGCTTTTAATAATGAAAGTTTACTTAAATGTTTGTTTATGGTATCATACATGGACATTAACTGTATATAAAAGGCAACAGAGACCTCCTCTTTTAATACACTTAGATAATTATCATCGAACGCGTGAACGTCGCGGGGGTGGGCCCGACGGAAGTCGGTGATTAAGTTTCGACGATGACCCAGTATTGGGGGCATAACGCTTTGCACATGCACCGAGATTTGGCAGCCTTCACTTCTAGGGGTAATATAGGGGTTTGAGAAGGGCAGCTGTTCCTCAATACCAAGCAAGCCGAGAAGAAATATCAATCTGAACGCGAACTCGCAGCGACTCAATCGGTTCTAGCACAGTAGTGTAGAAAGTAACGGGAAACTACAACACTATACTCTACCTAGTACATTCATACATCGCAGAAACGAATAGAAATACTGGCCTCAGTCCTCCGTTGACCTTCAGCGGTCAGAAGCTGCTAAGAATCCCTGGGTTGGCCATAAAAATGTGTACGTGGAAGGAAGAATTCAGGAAAAATCGAAAATACTGTCCAAAAAATGACAAAACTTCAAGTCGACATAACGGGCGTCGCATAAATGTGATGGCCAGGTACGGGTCAGATAAAAATCGACAACCATAATATCTACTACTCGGGTAATGACTCCAGACAACCAAACATGGAGTAAGTATAATTTTGACGCAGACAATGCTCATCGAACTAATAATTCGATATTCATCGTAACATCCAGCATTCGACTTTTTTGAAATCAAGATGAAGGTAGATCTCAACCATGATTTTGGAATATCTCCTGAGGAGTATGTGGTTAAATATTCGTACCAGCCATCGAATGCGGTCTTCATCGATTAATGTAATCTTACAGTTTCATAGTGTTCCAGTGAAGCTTAATGTCATCCAAGTATACACCTCAACTGCCGATAGACCGGACGGTGAAGTAGATAGGCTCTACGAGCAACTTACAAAAACAGTTAATCAGCTCGACAAAAAGAACACGACAATAATTATGGAAGATCTAAATGCCAAAATCCGGGAAGGCAGTAACGTGGAAAACACTGGAAGTTTTTTTCTGGGGGGTAAGAAACGAACGGGGCTAACTACCGAAGAGAATTTTGCTGAAAAAGAATGATACGTTAATTATGAATACCTTCCTCAAGCTTCCATCTCGTCGCCTATACACATGGAGATCGCCTCATGATAACACAAATAGCATCGTTAGAAATCAGATCGACTAATGTAGTCGTAAATAAAAGATTCCGGAACAGCTGCACTACACTGCAGTCAAATCATACCCTGGTGCTGATATATCTTCAGAGCATTGGCCTTTAACAGGCAAATTCAAAATCAGACTCAAAAAGGTCAAAAAGTAACCAGTTAAGCAAAACTTTAATATGAAAAAGTTGAAATAAATCGACATACGAGAACGTGTAAAATAGGAACTAGCTGAAATGTTCATAGATAGCATTTCAACAGATATCTGAAGATTTTAACGAGATCGGAAGAACACATTCCACAACTGAAAATTAAGGCAAAATGGCTGGATGACGAAATATATCTTGACGTTGAAAAAATATTGAAGAAACACAAATAGCTAGCTATATACAAAATCAGATAAAACGCGAAATAAGAAGGGCAAAGGAAAACCGGTTCAAGGCACAATAAGAGGAAATAGAGACTATCGAGTAGAGGTATGGACTGGAATCTACAAATCTAAGTCACAAAAAACAAAAAATGGAAACATGGGCACAATATAAGTATATATATATATATATATATATATATATATATATATAATATATATATATACATATATATATATATATATATATATATATATATATATATATATATATATATATATATATATATATATATATATATATATATATATATATATATATATTGTGTTTTCATTCCGATTGCATGACTCTAATGGCAACATTATCATCGACAAAAAACAAAAAATGGAACTGTTCTTTTCAGAACGACAGTAGTGAACGGATGTACACCCGGAATGAAAACACATTGTATTTTTCCATCCGTGAAGGAGTAAAAATCAACACATATATATATATATATATATATATATATATATATATATATATATATATATATATATATTATATATATATATATATATATATATATATATATATATATATATATATATATATATATATATATATATATATATATATATAGGTATATATAAATCTCAGTTTGGGTTTTAACACACGCTTATTCAGATTTTTTGGCCGTAAAAGTATATATGTAGAATAGCAAAAATATTTAAGTTTTGCAGGAAAGCGGCCTACATACAAGCAGGAATTGCTTTTAATTATGTCACATGATACCCCTCCTGCGATTGATTTATGTGCCTTTAACCTCATCAGGCAGGCTTGTATCCAGGGAGACCTCAAATGCTCAGAGATCATCGATGTGAGGGGTATCCTATGACATAATCAAAAGCAATTTCTTCTTGTATGTAGGACGCTTATCCGAACTCTTCGATGATGATAGATCTAAGCCAAAATGTTAAAGAGATACCAATAACAGTAGTCGAAATCATAAAAGCCATAGCGCAGCTTAAAGATGGAGAGTCCCCTGGGCCAGATTATGTCTATGCAGAGTTCCGAAAATTAATCGATGAAGACCGCATTCGATGGCTGGTACGAATATTTAACCACATACTCCTCAGGAGATATTCCAAAATCATGGTTGAGATCTACCTTCATCTTGATTTCAAAAAAGTCGAATGCTGGATGTTACGATGAATATCGAATTATTAGTTCGATGAGCCATTTGCTGAAACTATTCCGAGATTGTTTAAGATATGCAAAGAACACATCAGCCGCGCACAATTCGGATTTAGAAAGGTCCTGGGAATAAGGGAGGCTTTGTTTAGCCTACATGTACACTTGCAGCGATGCAGATGCTTCAATTGCCATGTTTACCCATTTTTATCGACTATCACAAGGCGTTCGATAAGGTACAGCACAGCAAGTTACGGAAAGTCTTAACTAGAATATGAATGACTAAATAAACGAGATCTAAAAACAATCAGTAATTTATTCGGGAATCGTACTGCATACATCGAAAGTGATGATTCCGAAGAATTTAAGATAAGACGAGTAGTTAGACAGGGTTGTGTATTGTCGCCATTACTGTTCAACATATATTCCGAGAGGCTTTGGACGCATGCATAAATAATCTAAGATATGCTGATGATCCGGTTGTATTCGCGAGTAACGTGGAAAACCTTCAAGAAATAATAATAGGGGTGATGGATTCAAGTGAAGGATACGGACTGTCACTCAACATTAAGAAAACTAAGTTTATGTTTAAAGCAAAAGGCAGCCACCAGCTCGGTCAACTTGTGTTAAATAATCAGCAGACCGAGATAGTCCGAACGTACAATTATCTCGGGAAAACTATTAACCAGGATTGGGAAGGGTGCCACGACCTAACATTGGCAACAAAGATCAGACTCCTTAGATGCTACGTTTTCCCTGTTGTGCTATATGGGGTGGAGTCATGGACGCTCACAGAAGACTCATGTAAGAAACTGAAAATGTTTGGAATGTGGTTGTATAGACGTATTTTAAAAATATCTTGAACTGAGCGTACCACTAATTTGGCAGTTTAAGAGACATTGGGAAAAGAAAAGAAACATCTTACGACCGTACACTACAACCTACAACTAGAGTGCTTGGGTCACGTTATGGGGAATCCTGAGCGCAATAATCTGCCACAATTGATATTGCAAAGGGAAGTCGACGGAAAGAGAGGACCTGGAAGAAGACGTATATCTTGGCTTAAGAACCTTCGAATATGGTACAATACTACAGCAGTGTGTCTCTTCAGAGCTGATGATGATGATCGCCAACCTCTAAAACGGATAGGCATCAAGAGAAAAAGAAATAGTTAGTTTTTGCCGAATGATATCCCCCGTTTAATTTGGCATTTTAGTGAAACACCCAGTATGTCTCAGTACCTAGAAGAGTAATCAAGTCGACGCATCATATAACAAGAATGTTTTAGAAATAGACGTATGTTTAAAATCTGAAACTGTTAAACTTCTTGTAGCTATTTTGTTTTTTCTTTGCATCGGTCGTGACCATTTTAATGGAGACGATCGGTGCCACTTTTATTTTAGGCGTAAATAATCATATTTTTGCCATAAAATTAACGGTTTTTATCCAATTTTGATATTTCCATTAATTCTCGAGAAAACGACGTTTGGAGTTTTAAATGAAACACCCTTTATAGCAGGTAAGGTAAAAATATAAAAGATTTTATTCACGGCAGGAAAATTTACTTTTTGATTACAAAATTTATTATTTTTTTGTTTCAAAGTTTTCTCATTAGCTATTAGCTTTTTGTAAACACTCATTTTATTCCACAGACTGTTAAAGTCACAAGGGCCTAACAGGGTTAACCGCATGATCTCAGGCCGGCAACTACACTACATATTATATCATCCAAGTACACATATCTTCGCTCAATTTCTGCGTTACATATTTTACGAACATCGGTGAACTGATAATGACATTCTACTGGAAGTCATTTGAGTCTTAATAAACGACCAACATGTACATTCATGAACGAAATATTCTCGTAACGTAAATAATAGTACTAATTCTCATAATTTTTTTCTTTCGGTAAACTTAATTTATGGTATAGTATGTAAGAGCATATTGACTCTTAACTAGGTATGGGCGTTTTATCGATATATCAATAGTTATTGATAGGTAGCAATAAGTGATCGATAGATCGATAACTATCGACAAATAAAATATATTGATAGTTGATGTACTATAACCTATCGATAGGTAAAATTTAATATAGCGCATCACTAATCTTGACCTCCTGCCTTAGTATGTATAGTTGACGGGCTATCTACAGGTTAATTAAGTTTTTTTTGAGTTCTTATTTTTCTTTTATCACTTATGCATTTTGTGTTTCTATAGAAAGGAATTAATTTTTCTGCTTAACCTTCAATTTTTTAGAGTAAATTCTCTCTAGAAATTATACCAATTACCACCCCAAAATTCGACACTCGGCACAGAAAATAAAACTATTGTCATTATAAAATTTCAGCAGTATTAGTACACCTAAAAAAGTGGGTCTGCCTGAGAAAGGAGGCATAGAGGAGACTGCCATTTCCGTGAGCCTGTTTATTTATATTAATTATTTATTCGATTGACTTAAAATGTCTGGTATGGTACCATTTTAGTAAAAAATCTAATATGGAGGAACAAAATGGCGGCCTCACAAGATGTAAAAAAATCATTAATACGAAATTACTTTTAAAATAAATTTTTCATAAATTTCAATTTCAATTTCATTACGGTGGAAAGAAATGTTTAAAAATTAAGTACCAAAAACTGCTTACATATTTGACATTGAACATTTAGAAAATGAATTAATAAAAATTGTTTTTTTTACAAAAAGCCTGCACAACATATTATCTAAGACCTTAAGAAAAATGTATCTATAGTTCGTCAAATTTCATTTTGCTTTAATGGTCACCCTAATAAAATCCCTTTTCTACTATATAATAGTTCTTGTCGTGTTAATATTTTCCTACTTTCTATACACAAACACACACACCCACACACACACACACACATATATATATATATATATATATATATATATATATATATATATATAATAAGTAATAAAACATATGTATATTGCACAAAGAACTTTTACAGAGTGACTGCTGATATTTGAATGTTATAGATGTGGGTGTTTTCTTCTGTATGTTTTTTAGATATTTAGGTATAAGGTTATTTTAAGATATTCCAATATATTTTACTGATTGTCTTAGGTCGTTTTCAAAATTTATGGCTTTTGGATTATTCTAAATTTCAATCACTTCCAGAAACCCCCGTTTTTTTAATGGTTTTCTAATTTGAAAATTAAATGTATGTTTTTTTTTCAATGAATTGTAAGAGCGGCTTTATTTTGTTGTCATATTTGCTAATTCTATTTTTTAGACATTGACTAGTTCGACCGATATATATATATATATATATATATATATATATATATATATATATATATATATACACTCTTACAGTCCTGATAAGGAATTTCATAAACTACGTGTTTTTTTATTTTTAGGAATTTTTGATTTTATTTCACTAAAATTATTTTTTAAATGCTGATATTCGTTATGTTCTATTGAAATTTGGTGGTTTGAATACATTGTTTAATTTTTCTGATAGATGTTTACCAAAAGCAAAGACAGCAAAGAATTGATTTATTAAAGGACTTGTTTTTTTCAGTAGGTCGTAAAATATATGAATGCGTTTTTTTTTGCTTTTTCTATGTCGTTTGTTCTATATTCTGTACTTGATAATTTTAGCAGCAAGTCCTTGATAACTGATTTTTTCTTGTCAAATTGGATGCTCGGAATTATAATTTAGCTATTATTTAGAAGACCCTTTTTCTTTTTTTATTTTTAAAGGTTTATTTGACTTGTCTAATTTTAAGACTTTCAGTTGTTTGTTTTTCTTTGTGTATTGATTTTTTTCCGTTTTAAAAAGGTTTTGTATTGTTTATAGTGGCACATTTTGATTTATTGAAATTAATTTTATGACTTGTTACACTGTGATGGCCGTTCATCTTTAGTTTTGGTGTTTGTTGTTGTTACTAAGTTTATTCATTTTATTTAAATTTTTTATTTTATTTTCTGGAAGATAAATTAGATTTGTTTGGCTTATTTTTGTATAAAATTATTAAACATACATGGTGATAAAAGTGCGTTTAGTTAATTACCTATTAGAGAAACTTTACCCTGTAAATACTTGTTTTTTGTCGTCTGAGAAATTAACAAGTTCAGAATGCCATTTTTAAAATGTTTTAGCATTCCCTAAATTTTTGTTCTAGGTTTACACAGTTTAAAATAATATGATTTGTCTTGAAGTTCAAGAATATTGGTGACAAATTATTTTTACACCTTAAACTAATTTGGTTTTAAGTTAAAACATATGAAAACGAGCTTTATCAGTTTTTTTACAGGTAAAATATATACGGAGCTTTAGTTTTAAGTATATTAGTTCTGTTTATTGCTTTTTAGAAAGAACAATATGGTAAATTAATTATATTATAAAAATGAGCCTTAAATTTAATTATATAACCATAGTCTATTTTTACAAGAAGATTTCTATTTTTATTGTTTACTTGCTCAAGCCGTTTCGGTACGCGATAACATCTGCCGTCGAGATTTTGACGGTTATGTGTTTGTCAGAGAAATCCAAAATTAATATTTAAAATAGGGTTTTCAGTAACTATGGAAAAAGTTTTTAACCCAAAATTTGAATTAAAATGTTATTTGTGGCAAATAAAGTGTATAAAACATTAAAACAGATTTTACTCTTTATTAGTGGAATTCATCATTTTTAGATGATTAGTTTCGAAAGCCGGTGAAGAAAAAATCCTCTTTAAATCTCATTTAGCTCAAGAGCTTACAAAAAAAAAACTAAAAATATATGTGTCAAAAAATCAAAAAATCTATTTTTTTTTAATCACATTTAGTTGAAAAGTTGTTGCAAAAAGTATAAACACATTTCATCTTTTCAAGACTGAAAATTCGAAAAATTCATACATCGGATTTTAGGTAATTATTTTTGAAGACCACTAAAAAAGCATTCCTCTTAAAATCTCGTTAAGTTGAAAAGATATTGTAAATAGTAAAAGCGTGGTTCATCTTCTTTTAGGAGAATTATTGAGAGATTCGGAAATATGTTTTTAAATTTTAATTTTTAAAAGAAATCGAGAAAAAAGAACGATTAGTTGAAGAGATATCGTAAATAAAGTACCAACACACTTTAGATAATTATGTTTGAAAGCTCCTCTAAAAGTTTCTCAAATTTCTCCTCTTTTTACCCCTTAATGGTGAAACAACTATTTTTGAAAGCCGTGAAATATCGTTCTAAGTTCCTATTTAGTGGCAGCTATATTGTAAAAATTTTCAGCCATCTTCGCTAACTTAAAAGTAATTTAAAAGGATCGATAAATTGATTTTAAGATTATTATTTTCAAAAACTATTAAGGAAAAATTATTATTAAAAGCTATAAAAACACATTTCGCCTAACTTCACCCACTAGAGGTTTTTCAAATCTTTTGTTCTCTTGCACGTCACTGTGCTACGAGAACGTGACTAGCCATGGGCGTTTTATCGATATGTAACAAAAGGTAAATAAAAAAATATCGATAGTTATCGATTAGTTCCGAGACTTGGCAGACGTCAGACCTACTCTACTCCGAAGACCAGAGGTTGGTTCTTTCCTGGTCATCATAAGCGAAGTGCTATTCATAGTTAGATTTTGGGGTAGTAAAGTCATATGAGAAATCCTCTGCATAGTTAATTAATAGTATTATTAATAGTAATTATCGACGTTACTTTATCTTGAAGTAGAGTGGTGTGGGTATATTACCAACACTGAGAGTGATTTGTTCGTCAAGATACCTGGAAGGCTTCACGGCGCCTGGAAGGAAAATAAGCGTCCAGTCAGCAAATGTGCGGCTTAGATTCCTGAAAGAGATTTGTGTTGCGATTTAATAAAACAGGACTCTCGACACGAAATCGGTGTAGACAGTACGGTCCTAAGGTTAAACAGTGGTCGGCCACCCATGATGAGGTGGCGGCTGTCGTAGTGTGGATTTCAGAAGTGCTCCCGAGTGGTTCAAGAGGATTCACGTGTGATCTGAAGCACAGGACGCTCTCATAGAGGTTCGAAAAAGGAATAAGTGAGAAAATTCTATGTTACCCATCCAGTGGGATAAAGTGAGTGATACGCCATCTTCATACTTAAAGGGTCATCGACGGGATAATAGGGAGGATAAGAAGATAATACACACACATATATATATATATATATATATATATATATATATATATACTACTTTCGTTTTGAAAAGAACTGTTTTGCTGACATTTCGCCAATATCTCACTCGACATTTTCGAAGCTTTGTGTTTCGCGCCCGATTGAAGAAAGTTCATGTAATATCCATTTGATTGTGACGTTATCTGTGCAAGAATTATGACATCATAAACTTCTGCATTAGTGCAATGCGTATGTTTGTTTTAATATTTTTAAAGATCACTGAAGTATTCTAAACACATTTTACATTACACGTATTACACATAAATTCAACCAAATGATTAAACTTGCAAACAAAAATACTTGCACTCATTTATCCTATTTTTTTAAATCCAGTGAATAATATCATCTCTTAGTTTAATCAGAAATATGAAAATTCAACATTGGAGTCAACTTCCAGTTTGAACGAAAGAGTCGAATGTTATTATTCACTTAATGTCATCTGGTACAGATTAAAAAGTTAAGATAGGACACAGAATAACAATTCTGGCACGTTATTTTCTCTAAAATAGTGGAATTTGGTTATAGGACATGCAAAATAAAATTGTGTATGGCGTCATTATTGAATATATTCCAGTTAAATGTTACATATACATTTTTACCATCTTTAAATTAATTAAAAATATATCAAAGCATACGTTTCCACTTTTAGTGCAATAATAATTATAAACGTCACATAATTTTAATTATCATGATCTCTACAAACGTGAGTGTAAAAGTTTTAAATTTTTTTAAATGCTATACGGATTATACAATTTTTAACGAGATAAAAGTCCGCTTCCGCCAGCGTATTTAATACACTTTACAAAGCTTTCAGGGCTCAGTGATGTCCTTTTTGCACTGCTGCAAACACAAAAACTGAAACTCTGAACGACTTTTCGGTTGGCAGCACCCGGCATTCCTTTTACAAAGATTCCCTCTTAACTTACCAGCCCGTGATAATCCATGCGCGAGTTAAAATAAACGCATTTTTCATGATGTACCCTTTGTATCTTATTTGTATATTTGTGTTTCTAATGAAGATTTATATATTAACGAAATGCTTTGATTAAATTTCCAACTTGAAGGGTATAGAGAAAAAGAGAACCACCTAGTCTTCTTTCTTTCTGTCGACTGATAAAACAGGGTGGAGGAAAATTTAAAAAATCGGGGAGTATTGGAGCATAAATGGTTGAGTTTAAAGAATTTCGTTTTCGAGTTGATGTGGAAGTAAATTTACTTCTACATCAACTTATTAAAATATCAATATTTTAATAAATGGAAAAATATTTTTGTATCAGAAATTTTTTACGGTGTAACAGAGCTAAGTAAGACAATTTTTTTATGTTCAAAATAGCCCTTTACTATATTTTTTTTCAAAAATGCAATGGTTTTCAAATAATAAATTTTCACTCTAATCAGTGGAGGTTATGATGGGCTCGTAGGGCCCGGGTTGCGGGCTGTAAAACATTAGGGGTGTCCCTCATAAATAAGTGGTAGTAACATTTATTATATATATATATATATATATATATATATATATATATATATATATATATATATATATATATATATATATATATATATATATTTATATAATTATGGATGTTGGGATTAGACTCTGCCAAATGTACTTTAATATTTACATAAATTTATATAAAGGACAAAACCCGCTGACTCACCATATTTCTGAAACCATTCTCTCGGGGGGTAAAACGTATTTTTTGTTTTTACATTATTTATTTAACTAAATGGGATTTTAGGACGATTTTTTCATCAATGGCTTTTAAAAAAAACTGTGGATTTTTCGAATTCTATCCTTAAGGAGGTAAGAGTGGTGAAATGTGTTTTTATATTTTGTACAATATATCAGTCACTAATTCTGTATTTTAGTACTATTTGACAAGTGAAGTAAAAAATAATCATCTAAAAATCACTTTTTGGACTGTTTCAAATTTCACCCTTGTTCTTACTTCTTATTCAACATCTTTTAAATTAAGTGAGGTTCTAAGGCGATTGTTTCCTCAATGGCTTTTATAAATAATTATCAAAAAAAAGATTTTGTTGATTTTTTAAAATTTTACCGTTCAGGGGTAAAAAAAGTAAAATATGTTTTCATGTTTTTTTAAAATATCTTTTGAACTCAATAGCATCTTTGTGTTAAAAACTCTTTAAATAGTTTATGCAAAACTCTCATTTTAGAATTATTTGAAGTTTTATCTAACAAATTTTTTTAACAAATACATAACCGTCAAAAACTCGACGGGTTAAGGTATAGCGGAAGAGTATTTTCGTATATGTAAAAATATTTTATATTATAAAAAAAATTTCGACATATTGCAAGTTTATGTATCTTTATTTTTAGGAAAAGCCACTGGATTACAAGCTTTATTTAAGTCCGACCAACTAAATGCTGAGTTAAATCACTGCTCAAAAACCCTGGTTGTATAAGATTTAGTAGAAATGTATCAGAAATATCAAAATTCTGTCATATAATTTCAGCAAATCATTATTCTAACATTAAATAAATTATATCCTACAAGCATCCAGATTCAAACTGCTGAACTTTTTATATTGATTGTAGGTATTTTTTTAGATTATTACAATATGAAATTAATAGCGTGCTAAGGGGTTATCCTTAATTATTATCGTAGATAATTTGTCAAAGCATTTTGGTCTACACATGTGGTTATTTACTCGAAAGACATCTACCAGTTCTTCTCGAAATTCTTATACATACCCTGTGGCACCCAAGTAATTTTTACGGTCCTTAGACACTGCTAATATCATATGTATGCTTTTTTTTTTGTGTCTTTTTTTCAATCATAGATTTCAATTGAATTTCGATAAATGTATTTCAGCGTTTAGAAAAATAGGTACACTCATTAGCTCTATACTTCTTTCCTAGTGGAGTTTCCTGACAAATGTCTGGCGCCTTTTTTAATAATTACTGTTACTATGTACTCTCTCGCTGGAAAACTCCAATACCTAAAATTTCGAAACATATTTCCTGTTAACACTTCTTTTTTGGTTTCACAACGTTTCGAATGGTAAAAAATCTCAAGTCGTTTTCAAGTATAAAGTAAATACTTATTCTAGAGTCCCCTGGTTACCTGAATCCTAAAGTTTAAGGAGGTCAGTTTGCGCTAGAAGCGGCTTCCATATGTTTCGAATATCGACTCTTGACTTACTGAAAATAACTTGATTGCTTTCTATAAAGGCTGCTTCTATGAACTTTCGTTTTCGCCAGTGCTGCTTCCTTAGCCAAATTTTAGTCTCCGACCACTGTTTCCGGTGCTGACTTGATTTTAAAGTCTTTCTCTTTTGAGCAGGATGTAAATGTTCTTTGACCTTTAATAAGAGTCGTTTTATTTCTCCAATTTATGATTCACCATACTCACACTGGACTGGCAGGTATTTTTATGCCAAATATACGGAAGTCACTTCTAGTTCAAATTAACCTCTTTAAACTTCACGGTTTAGGTAACTGGGGGGAGGAAACTTCACTTATCATCGCACACGACTAGTACCTAAGTCCGTAGCTTTAGAGTTAGTATTTAGTTTACACTTAAAAACGACTGAAGAAAGTTACCACTAAACTTTGGGAAACAAAAAAAAAAGACACTGCAAGTCTTACAGAACGAGTTTAGTGAACAATCTATAATGTCTAAAACATTCACACAAACATCACTTTCTTAATTATATCTTCCTAATACCTGGTGAGGTTTAAGAGCAATTTAACTAACCCCACCTAAACTATTATTGGATCGAATTGAATAGTTTATCACAGTTAAAATTACTGGGTGGCCGATCATCAGCATTTATTTTTGTATATAAAAACACTAAAATGTCACTGACTAGTTAATATGTTTCGCATAAAAACCCAATAAGTATAAAAAAACTACTTGCATATATTGTGACTAACTAGCACCACCGTAAATTTTTAACTTGTTAAGTTTTTCGAATATTTTAAATATTAATGAATTAATCTGCATATCTGCATCCTACTTGAGGTAAAATTTTCATATTGATTGGAAATTTAAACAAGTTCTCTGTAACGTTTGACATCTTTGTGTTAATGGAAAATAGCTTTTACTTGGCAATGTAAATTGTCAATAAATTCGGTTTACCTATCGGCTATTTTCTTAGTTCAGCGAATGTCCTCGGCTAATAATGCCTGTGTGCAAATACGATTATATTACTAACAAGGTACTATAGATAATAATAGAGCTTTATTAAAAAATCTTTTAGGAAGGGAGTTGAGAGATAATTTAAACATGACTGTATCTTGGGACCACCACCTAAATTTTTATAAATTATTGTAAGTTATTTTAGCAAGAGATGTTTACAAAAATAGTTGAAAAAGTTTATATTAAAGAATAATGGTTTTTGGGATTAGACAGTGTCAAATTAGAATTATTTTACAACGTTTCGCCTGCAAGGGATCTTCAGGGATTTTCATTGCACGAGAACAAAACACTGAATTTATACATGGCAAGTGCTTAGCGACGCGTAACTGATAATAATGATTGGTTTCCATGCGTGATGTAGCATCTAGCCCTCGTCTCTATCGAACTTTTTGGGGTGTTTGATTTTTTAAATAGACTGTTTAATCTTCCTTTTATAATATCCCGAAACTGATGCAAGAACCTTGGTATGCTTCACATTAATCATGTGTCTTTGTTGGTGCTAGTGTTCAAAGACAAGACAACATTTTTTTTTACTTATACATCATTCACGCTCCTTGTGTGTATACAGACCGTCCAGTTTTGCCTATGTATGTTTTTTCTAAGAAACATGAAATTTTATAAACTAGTTCTCATTGTAAAGGAACTACATCTTTCGGATATCTTAGGCATTGCCATTTTTTCGTAGTGAAAATTGTGCGAATATTATACCTCCTCAGAATTCTTGCAATTTTATCTGTGGCACCCTGCGTTTAAAACGTAAAACTGCACTACTTGATGGTTGACTATTTAATACTGGTTGAGGTCTGGGATTTTTGTAACATCTAATCTAACGCCTAATATTCAGCTTTAGTCAGTTTCTTTGTTTTTTACATCCCTGTTGGTCATACACCACATCTTACATATTTAAAGCGGCTTCGTTGATTCTCTTGACATTCAAAGACAATTTCTTTCACATGTTCTGATGGCGTAGCAGAAGAAATACGCAATATCACTTGCACTATCAATTTATTATTGTACATATTTTGAAATTCGATTATTTTGTAATCATAGTAGAAGTGTGATTTTAAGGACATTTCATCTAAAGATAATGTGAGGTTCTTTTCTTTTTCCGTTAAAGTCGAAACCGTTAATAGGATAATTTGAAAGATAAAATCATTAAATCGCGAACTTATAGCCCAATTTTTTTGTATTCACTTAACAAATATAGAAAATAACACGGCAACAATGATTATATCGTAGAAAATGGAATTTCTTTTAGGATAACCGCTAAAATACACTGAAATTTGGCTAACCGTAGACACATATTTCTGTCTTAAGGTCTTCATGAATACAGATAACTAGTTGAGAGATAAGTACAACCAGCGTCAAACTTAAAACACAAAACCATACCAGAGTCACCAACAGGAGTAAAAACATTCGGTTATAAAGTTTTGGTTAAATATTACTTAAAACTTTAGCGCGTTCTGCTATTACATCTTAAATAGTTTCTAAAATTTTTGAGCACGTTTTATCGTTGTTTTATTCATGGCAACAGCTAACGGTGCGTTTTCCAGATAATTTTTTGTTGCTATTTTTACCCATTCATAAAAACAGAAAATGTATTCAAAACTGTAGAAACGTAATCTAAATCTTTTGCCGAAAGTTAATTCTACAGTTCTGACAAAGGCAGGCAAGTCGAAGGATTGCACTAACCTACAGTTATCTATGTAAGAATAACTATGTACAGTGTATACTTCTCTGCTGCGAGATCCTTAAATGTGTGGTCTCGCAAAGATTTAGTTTGCCTTTTACAGGGCAATTTGGCAAGACAAGGCTCCTCGACACCGCCCTCGGGCCCGGAACCCTTCCCAGATGAACAGAAGGTTGAGGACAATCCGAGGAGATGCTTTTAGAACCGTCATAAGCTAAGGCGATCTAATTGCTGCCTATTATAGACTATTACGGATATGGTTGGAGTACTGACCGATCACTGCGGACTAAATATACATTCTGTTCTAATTGTAGACCAGGGGAGAAAATCACATCGTACTTAATAGGGATCTGCAATTAGTGGGACAGACTCGCTAGGAAAACCTTCGGGTCAGCTGCTCTATCTAAGGAGGGGTTAAGGACCCCCGACTAGGTAAGTTGCAAGTCCTCATAAGGAGGAACCAAACCGAATAGAGGCAACACCATCTTAAATATATTATTATATTTAAGAAGGTGTTGGTGGAGTGCATTCTAGGCCTGTCCACCAAGCTTCGGCCCCCCATTTTTACTCTTCTAGCACTTACTTACTTACTACCAGCGTAAACTTAAATTGCGAAAGATAAAATTGACGAAGAAGTGTCTGTATGTGGAAGGATGTATTGTGTGAGTGTTAATTTTTAAATTATAGAAATCTTGCGCAAAATAGGCAGGATCACGTGCCCTATTTGGTTACGCTACTGCATAAATGCATACTTTGCTACTAGTGTCAAAATATAAATTAAAATAATAAGTATAGCATTTCTATCTTTAGAAATATTTTGTGGTGATAAATCAATTTTGTTATCATAACTTCACGACAATCTATAAAAATGATACACAAAGCAAAACATGTCCATCTCGTCCGACCATCCTATAGATGTCCTTTTTAAACAAGATAACCCTATGTTTCGTGTTTTATTGTGTGCAGCGTTTCTTTGGACACCTGAGCTCCTTTTATGGCTGTCATATTCTTTATTTCCGTTTTATACTCTCTTATATACGCGGTCTCCGAGGCCATTTTATATATCGACAATAAAGGAGTAGAGAACTTTGGCGCATTTTGTCTCTGTAAATATAAAATGTATGGAATAATTTATTTTAGTTCGCTGGCTACTACTGACGGTTAAGTGTCTTGGTAACAACACATTCGCTGATGGCCATAAAAGACAAATATACTCAATGTTACGTTGTGTTCTTTTGATCTTGTTTTGTGGTGTTTGCCAAGAGACTTTTCATCTAGCTAGGATTTTAAAAATAAGAATTATTTATATATGTATTTTTTTACACGACACTTTTACTTCCCTTATAAAAGGGAATTATTATAATAGTGCAAAAATCACCCTCCCAGGTTTTTACAGATATTCGCGTTTTAGGGTCCCTAGGTGCAAAAATCATGTTTTCTAAAAAAAATGTTTGTAATCGTAAAAAAAAAGCAACCTGATTTTACAGATCCTCACGTTAAGCGTCCTTAGATCGCAGATGCTAAAGAACACGTTTTCTCAATACCGTCCGTCTGTCAGTTCGGGGCATAGCTAAAAAATTACTAACCCGATTGACCTGGTAATATTTTGGTAAAAATACTATATGATGGCTTAATAAAATATTTCAAAAATTAGCCTGAAAAACTACGTATTAGATTAATTTCAAATTTTGTGCAAGCATTAAGTGGGATATTAAGATAAACCAGCAAAATTGTGGTTCGAAGTCAAGATAGCGGCAAAATAACGGCCAAGTGTTGGATAAAATTATGAAAATTCGGAATTTTGTAGGGTTCGTAACTAATTGCATATCAAAAACTACAAACTTGTCTTTTGTGGCCATACATTAACTAAAATATTTCGCCCTAACATTGGGCTCATAGGAGGGAAGGAAATGTTTAAAAAAAATCAACGTAAATAAATTTTCGTATTCAATTGACTTCAAATTCTGCAAATTAAATGTGATATAGAGACAAACTGGTACGAATTCAACATGGCGGTCGTAAAAAAATCAGTGTAAAATCTACATGCCTGAAAACCAATTGTGGCATAGGTAGAAACTGGTAAAATATTAATACGAACCAATATGGTGAAACAAAGTCAAAATAGCACCGAATCAAAATGTTTGAAAATGCAATGTATATGTGTTATTAAAAGACTATATGGCGGCCGGCGCCAATACGGTCGACGTATTTTGTTACTTGTATAGATTAAACCGAAAATCGGTGCCTAGGAAAATTTAAGAATGTCGGCATTTAAAAATTCAAAATAGCGGTGTCAGAATGACAATGACAATGTCAATATGTCGGACGGATGATTTTAACATTTGTGTGGATTAATTAAGAACGCACAACAAAATTTAAAAGGGTGGCGCCAATATAGCGAACGAATTTTGTCATTTGTACAGATTTGGCTGAAATATCGGTATCTGAAAGTATTTAAGAATGAAAGTTAAAAATTTTGTTCTATTTTAGATTTGTAATAAAACTTACCAGTTATTGGTCATGGCACACCTCATTTTTCTGCAAAATTTGGATAAGCTTTTTAGTAATAATTTTTTAACATTTTAAACAGGCCGCAATTTTGTTCTAACATATTGGATTTTTACTAAAAGGTTACGACGTCATCCTCATATGACCTTTAATTTTTTACCAAAACTTGAAGTAAATAGGATAAGTAGTTCTTGAGCTTTGTCGCGGGCAGACAGACAGACTGACCGACGACGGAGACTGAGAAAACATGTTTTTTTGCAACTAGAATGCTTTCCTCTTGCAAGGAAATTAAAAATAAGAGAGCGGTTCCAGACAAAAATAGAATAGCCAATTGTAATATTGCTATTCCACGTTAATATCTAAATTTAAAAAATAAAAGATTTTTTTAAATTTTCAATATAGTAAATCTTAAATTCTGACCAGTTTATAACATGTTTACGAACACATTTTTACTTCTATTCACCCAAAGAATCACCTCAAAACACTTAAATAAAAAATTGGCCCATCTCAAGTGAAAATTGAAAAAAGGCGCGAAATCATCCGAAACCTTATTATCTCCTCAGATTTCATCCAAAATCTTCGAAATCGCAGTAGGTACGTTTTTTTGGGCGTGAGTTGCCCTTCGACTATTGCTCAGTAAATAATACTTTAAGTTAGGTTAACATGTAATAGCATCTAGGTAATTATTGGGTATATTTATAATTTTAATATTTTAATGTAGTATAGATATATTATATAATAATTCTAATTCTAATTAATTTTTAATTAACGTTCTGTTATACTGAACCAGATTGGTCAATACGTTATGTGACCCAAAATAAATGGATAAAGTATCTTTCATTAGACATTACAAGTCCCCTGGAAAAGGAAATCTAGCTGTTTACTTAGTGAGTAAAAGACAATTCCAAACTTAAACGGCCATTTTTAAACAATCAATGTTCTCCTAATCTCACCGCACTTTCCGAACGCCGCTTCTTGAAGTAAGGTAACATATAATTAGAATATTTAAACCATATCAACAATTACACAATAATACATTAAAACACACGCAGTATTGAAGCTAAGAAAAGCTTGGTACCTAATGACAATTTTAATTGAATTAATATCTGGGTTAAAATATTTGTTTGCAAATTAATTTCTTTTATATTAAAATTTATTATAGTTTCACGAACCGCTATTGGTTTTTAAGCCACGCCAGTCACGTGACTCTGTAACAATCTTTGCACCTTTGTACTATTTATTATACTATAAGGATCTCTTGGCAATGAAAATGGGATGGTCTAACATGTAGAGTACTCGATCGGGGTTGTCACATCTAATTAAAACTCTTGTTACTGGAGTCATCTGATCTGAGGCTTTGGGTATTTTAGTTTGTATTTTATTATTTTGCAATAAAACTAATTTCTTTATACTGCTTAGAAACTAATACTGGAAAAACATTACTATCCTCTCTATGAAAATTTTATTACATTACGTTTAAACATATTCACCGTAATATAAATTGGTATAAACAATGGAGTTCCTGGCTAGGCTTGGCATTGTCGTACGATCGAACTTACACTGTGAGGTAATTTTGGCAGTTGCTAAATATGTAAATAATGAACTCTAATTTTATTCTTACTCTAAGGTAATATTTACCTATAAAATAATAATAATGTATGATAATTTTGTCATTATAGGATTATAGGATAATTACATAAGAACACTCATACATGGGGTGGCTATATATTCAAAAAAAAAGGTGAGAACTACATAGGTCAAATAAGGTGCAAACAATCTATATATTTAAACACTAATCCAGATTTTTCAGCAAGTTCGTGATAGAGTTATACTGCATCAATTTACAAGATTTTTTTTTTAAATGACCTTTCAACATAATATTTTGTTTTGTTTTATTGCATATTTTTTCTATAAGATCAATATAGTTTCTTATATAATTTAATTTCTGGACGATGTGCTGAATGCGCCCCATATTCTCATAATTCCACTAAAAACTCATCGCGCCATTTTATGAAAAAGGCAGAACAAGGTCTTCCGGGCCAGGTAGTTAAAGGTTAAATACCTAGTAGTAAATAGTTTTTAAAAACAAATAAATATTTTCGTGCTTTCCCTGTCTTTGTTCAAAAAACACTTTAAATAATTATTATATCCTAATCGCAACGTTATATTTATAGTAGAAGAAAATCTTAAATGCTGTTTTTGAATATTTTCTAGATTAACTATAAAAAACATGCAGTGTGTGTTAGTTAAATAAAAACATATTCGTTGTTTATACGTCAGAATTCAAACTATGAAAGGCTCTTAATCTTTGTAAGGGAGTCGCATATATCGCAAAATAATTTAATATGTCTTTACTATTGTAGTAAAGAAGTATTTATTTTATATAAACAATAATAAGAAAAGAAACAGATAGTAATGTAATTATTATTTTAATTTTTTTTTAACATGAGTTTTCCGAATATTATTTCAAATATTAGTCGATCATAAAATCAAACATTGAAAGAGTTGTTTTTCGTATTTGCGCTCTATGTTTATTATTTGCGTTTTAAATACCATAATAACCCCAGGCAGTGTGCATAAAATAATATATTACATAATTAGTATTGAAAGCGGCAGTTTTTTATTTAGCAGGAGACGTTAGCCGAGTACAGATATGCTTTGAGTTTAAAAACGATCACTTTCATGTGTATAGGGTGCCTAAAATAAGATATCTTATCCTCTTATTTGGATATCCATTATAGATAGAAGAAATATTTAAAGACAAATATTTCTGTCTGTCTTTGAAGTTATATTTAATTTATTTTGTTTTTATTTACATAGAGTGATAGAGTGCTGCATTTTTTTTTAGCTGAAAAGAACTATTTTATTTTAAATAGGACACCCTATGCTTTTTTGTCACATTGTGATAGCGTGTGTAAAGACGAGTTCAACTAGATATATATATATAAATATATATATATATATATATATACGACTCAAATATTTGTTGAGCAATTTTTTAAAATACATTTTGATTTTTACTGTTACATTTTACTTATAGATAAAGCATTGGTCAGTTTGCAATAATATAGATAGGCAACTTAATATACAAAAGCAGTCCAGTATTTGGCTCCCTCTAGCGTATGTAGTCTTCAGGATTTAGTGATCATTTTTCCAAGCTATGCTCATCATACATGTGTACGTGTAACTAAAAATATAGTTGAAATATGGATTTTTATTTATAAAAAATCTAAATTATCGAATCATACAAGCAGATTGTAATTTTTATTTTGGAATAAACTTTGTTTTGCAATAGTAAACATACTGCAAATAAATACGCTGGCAGCATCAATCTGGAATACTGGAATGGAATCTGGAATTTATTATAAAAATGTAGTATGTTTTATATAAATTCACATTATTTACTTAATTATACTATTATTTTCTATCAAAATTAGTACGTTATATACTCAAAAAAAAGACTTAAAAACGTAGCGCGTTAACACCTTTTCATAACAGCGACTCGTTGAGGCATCACAATCAGCAGTAACAAATTCGGCATCAGACTCCCCCCATACGACGGTTTTCCCGCTTAGATTTGTTTACGGCAGTTGCTATGGCAACGCAATGGTGAATATCCGTAAGCCTAATGGAGATGGGCTCGGATCATCGGAGGCGAAAGCAGTTTTGCATCGATCGAATCGAATCGAAATTAGCTTTAAGATATAGGTACATAACTGTTCTTTAAGAACAAAAAATGTATTTATAATCTTATAAATTCATATCATTTCTTCTAAGTAAGCTATGGATAATTAACATCATAAAAAGGTTAAAAATAGTCATTTTGAGCGCGGCACAGGCAAAAATTTTTGCCTGTGCCGCTATTTTTACCTACACTGCGCTTCACCCGCTCTTAAATCTACGAGCCGCCACTGCATCGTCGTCTTCTACCGTAAACATCGAAGATTTGACCTTATCGAGTTCTTCGAAAAAAACAGTTTCAATCTCATTTAATATTAATGTTAATTTAAATAATCATAATAATAATACAAATAATATAATAAAAATAATATGATAATAAAAATAATATATTAATAAAAATAATGTAATGATAAAAATTATATAATAATAATATTGCGTAATATATATTCAAAAAATTGTCTAAATTTAGATAAATAATAACTTTATAATTAGCAAGTGTTTGATAAAATTATGAAAATTTAGAATTTTGTATGGTTTGTAACTAACTGCGTGTCAAAAACTACAAACTTGTCTTTTGTAGTCATACATTAATTTAAATATTCGCCCTAACATTGGTTTCATAGGAAGCCATATTAAAATGTTTTTATAATACATTTAATTACATTAATTTTGCTTAAATCTACAGTTATTTATTATAATACAATATAAGAAACTTAAATTAAAATCATTAAATTAAGGAACGAAATAACAAATAACTGTAACATATTAAATAAACCTAAGGTACGTTTCGCAAGTTTCAACTGTTTCTGGCAATACATGTAGTAGAAATTTCCTCACGTTTTTTATCGATTTTGCTGCACTCTAATTATTGTGTAATTGAATTTCTTCACTTATTTTTAGCTTAAGTTGCTCATTATTTTGGTATTTATTACAGCTTATATTTTAAAGTTTTTAAAAAAGACACAGGTGCTTAAAGTCAGTATTCCTGGAGGGGCAAGGGAACATTTCTATTGGATCCAATAGGTAGTGCAAAACTGTTGTCTATAATTTGCTGATGAGGAAATTAATAATATTGTTTTTCAACTAGATGTTGTTCCAAATTACAGTGGCGAGGAGATACATGAATTTATAAACAACAATTCTGTAGGATTGACTGGAAAGTTTAACAGATAAAGTGTATTATAATAGATGCCAAGATCTTGAATAACTTAAGCAAAAAATAACAAAAGAAATTCAATTATTCACTCAAAGTGGTTCTGTAGCAAAAGTAATAAAAAACTTGTAAAATTACTTTCATGGATCTAATATTTTATTTCTTTCTTTTTTCATTACTTAATTTAAAGATTTTAATTACAGTCAACCTCGGATATAATGAACCCCGTATATAACGAACATTCGTTTATAACGGACATACAGTAAAGTCCCGCTGAAACATATATCTTTCTAATGTAATTTTTTTCGGATATAAGGAACACACACATAACGAACGCACGGATATAACGTACTATTTTGGGGAATTTTTAGGTTAGAAGCTCGGCTATAACGAACCAGCGGGTGACGACCCCCACTACTCCCACTACTATACCAACCGCCGCGCGACGCCCACACAACTCGTTAGTTCTCGTCCGTTCGTTTGAGAGTTTGAGAATATTATTTGTTTTACGATGTCGACGGAAAATTCAAAGAAACGCAAAGCTATTACAATGGCCGAAAAAATTGATTGAATTGAATTATAACAAAATTACAGAATGGAATAGCAAATGCTGAAATCTCTCGAGACTATAATTTACAAAAGTCAACTGTTTCTACGATATGGGCAAATAAAGAAAAATATATTAATGCCCCGAATTTAAATTCTTCCACGAAAAAATTGAGGCCATCCTCAAAACCAGAGTTAGATCAGTCTCTACTTAAATGGTTTACTTTAAAAAGGAGTGAAAATGTTCCCATTTCGGCCCCATTTTGCAAGCCAAAGCTACAGAATTTTCAAACATAATCAAAACTACGACAGCAAGCGAAGGTGATCCTGATACTTCCAGCAAAGAAACTTATCGAGTTCTTCGAAAACAATTTCAATCTCATTTAATATTAATGTTAATTTAAATAATCATAATAATAATACAAATAATATAATAAAAATAATATGATAATAAAAATAATATATTAATAAAAATAATAAAGAAACTGTTTGTTCAAAAGGGTGGATTGACAGATTTAAACGCCGGTACAATATTCAGTCCGGAAAAATACATGGCGAGTCGGCGGCTGTTTCAACGGTGGTTGTACATCAGTGGCTTAATAATATTTCGCCTAGTCTTAGGAGAAGATATAATGACTCTGACAATATTTTTAACGGTGACGAGACAGGACTATTTTTTAAGATGACTCCTGATAAAACTCTTAAATTTAAAGGTGAAAAGTGCTCCGGAGGAAAAATGTCTAAAGAGCGAATTACCGTACTTGTTTGTGCTAATATAGATGGTTCAGAAAAAAGAAAACTTACGGTAATTGGCAAATCCGCTTCACCTAGATGTTTTCAAAATGTCCAGAATCTTCCAGTGACTTATTATTCTAACCGTCGTCGAGCGTGGATTACTTCAGAACTTTTTGAAAAAATTCTGAGGGACTGAGATGAAGAGTTGGCGCGTCAAAAAAGAAAAATAATCTTTTTAGTCGATAATTGTCCTGCCCACCCCAGAATAGCTAATCTTAGTTATATAGAGTTGGTTTTTTTTACCACCAAACGTAACTGCAGTCCTTCAACCAATGGACCAAGGAGTCATACGATGTGTAAAGTCTCATTACCGTCAACAACTTCTTTTGAAAATGGTCACGTCCTTGGACGAAAACACAAATCTTAACCTTACGCTGTTGGATGCTATAATAATGTTGTCACAAGCTTGGAGACGAGTCACCAAAGCTACAATCTCAAACTGCTTTCCTCATTCTGGTTTATCTTTAAAAGCGGATTTGACTCAGAAGATGAAATGCCATTAGCAGAGTGGATCGAAAGAGAGAAGAAAAAAGATATAGAAGAAGGCAAAAATTTAGCGGA
The DNA here is from genome assembly GCA_030620095.1 of Kuschelorhynchus macadamiae. Taxonomy (NCBI): domain Eukaryota; kingdom Metazoa; phylum Arthropoda; class Insecta; order Coleoptera; family Curculionidae; genus Kuschelorhynchus; species Kuschelorhynchus macadamiae. The sequence continues at coordinate 123,544 of JAUTXW010000259.1, read as the reverse complement.
ATGGGCTAAAGAAAATGGCTTAACAGAACTTGCGAATTATAATCTGGATGATTTGGACCAGCTGATGACTACTTAGATGTAGCTGAGTTTCCCAGTGATGCAGATATTTTCATATCTATAACGACTAACATAACAAGCAAAATGAAATAGACTTGGACCAAGAAGACCAAATTGATTTACCTACAGTGGGGGCAGCAATGGACGCCCTAAATACTGTAAATTTGTTTGTTCAATTTAATAATTTTGGTGGTATAAGTATCGAAGCTGTAGAATATCTTCAGAATAAAATCCAGAAAAGTGCTCTTGAAAAAATTAAGAAGCAAAGCAAAATAACTGATTTTATGTAGTTATTCATGTTTATATACAAATGTATTTATGTACATATGTAAAAATTTACATTCTCTAACATAATGATACATACCTGTATGTACTATATTACAGATATATGTAATGTATATATATATACATATTTCTGTTCTTTTATATCTTGTTGCCAAAAAAATTCAAATGTATGTTTCTTTTTTTATTTTTATGTGATAAAATCTTATTTTAAAACAGTTATATCTGTGTTTTATTAAAAAAAAAAACATTTCTTAAAACGTACGCGCTATAACGAACATTTCTGCTTTCCCCTTAAGGGTTCGTTATATCCGAGGTTGACTGTAATTTAGGTTTATTGTATTATTATTAATTACTGTATGCTTACAGTTTCTCAATTCCGTCGGTCTGTCTATCTATCTATCCTTTCGGGACAATTTTAGTAAAAAATTAAGGGTCATATGGGGATCACCTGGTAAAAGCCCAATATGGGGAAACAAAATGGCGGCCTAATGAAATGTTAAAAAAATTATAAAAATCGCTTATCTAATTTATTTAAAATTTTGCACAAAGTATTACGTGAACTGAGCAAATTTTGGTCCGACTTCAAGATGACAAAGAAAAATGTCGGCTTAATAAATAGTTATTTATTATACAAGGGAAAAAAGTATCAGATTTTAGCTCGAGATTGTGTTGTCTAATATTTTTCCCGTGAAAAGAGTTGAATGAACTCAGGAAATTATCGATGTGAAATTTGAAGATAGGCTGTTGTACGACTATTAGACCTACGTTGAAAAGGAAACCTTAAAAGTAATCAAATATCTGTCAATTTATTTATGTGATTTGATTTAAAAATTGCCAACTGTCTGTATATGATTTAGCATTTTGAAGTTGAAGAAAACTATATATATATTGTTTCAGGTACCTTATAAAACCAATTTTTACCCATAACCTGGTTGATAAATTTTCCATTGGGATATGCATAAAACAGGCGGCGATCCTTTGCTGTTGCTGGACGAAGGACTATGTACATTCGGTAAGATTTAATATATTCTTCAGTAACTACGAATCTCCTGTTTACATCATTCTGTGTCTGCTTAAGTTTTACAATTAATAACGTTCCCGAATCTTCAATATTATCTAATGTTACGGGCTGATTCCACAAATTCGACAAGCTCCTGCACTCCCAAATACAACAACAACCTTGGCCATTAAATAAACTTCATCGAGAGCATTATTTAAAAAATTACTAATTTGTGTACTCGTAAAAATAGCAGCTTTCTTGGCCGTGTAACCTTTCTCATTTTGTTTCAGGAAGGTAATATTTTGAAATGTCTTCATTACTAATGGATTCTAACATACTTTTAATCGTTGAATAATTTGACCACACTGTTGATGGCTTTTGTTGTTGTGCCAGTTCCTAATAATAAGCAAATAACACCGTCTCCGAGAAAGAACTGCATGACTTTTTCATCTTCCATTCCATAAATCTTAAATATGTGGTTTGCTAAATTTTCCGCGATTTAGCTGGTAATAATTTTTGTGACGCTACTTCCGCTGCTTTCTACTAACTCAGGTGGAATCAGAGAAAACTCGGAATCAGACATTTTTTTACTTTATATTATTCATAATAACTACTAAACAACCACTAAGTTTTCGAAGATCACCTGCTACACTTTTAGTTGAATCTGGGGGAGACTTAATGACACTAAAGAAACAGCGGTTGATGAATCGGTAGTACACAGGATAGCAATAGCTAATAAAGAGTTTAGAACGTGTGGCAGTGCTGAAATAATACCCGATTTGCGACCAAGTACATCAAGGCAGTTGTGTCCATGGCAGAAAAAAAATTTAATTTCAACACTAGAAAATTCGAATGTTGTACCGAATAGTTCAAGGAATATGTCATTCATGCAGTGCACATTTAATAATGTACTTTTGATATAAAAGAAATGTAACTTTTGTATAATAAAATATTTTAAAATTAAATATCTACCTTTACTTTCGCCATTCCGATTGGAAGCGAAACAGAGCTACTCAATATTTTCAATAATCATAATCAGTACATTAATTTCACAATTGAAATGGAATCTGAGAGAAGTGTGCCATTTTTAGATACAAGACTTATTAGAACCAACAGTAATAAAATTATATTGGACTGGTACATAAAACCAAGCAGCTCAGGTAGATATTTAAATTATTTCTCATACCATTCAGAAAAAATGAAAATAAACCTCATACTTGGCCTAAAAAATAGAATTTTGTCAATCTGTCATCAGTCATTAAGGGATCAAAATCTAAAACGTCTAAATAACCTACTATTGGACAACTCCTACCCTCAAAGCCTGCTAAAGAAATTAATCTATTCAACTGACACTATAGTACCAAACAATTCACCAACTGTTTCTACTAGCCCTCCAATAATAAAAAAGTATGTTTCCTTTCCATACGTTCAGGAATTAACCCCTAAATTAGCGAACATATTCAAAAAAGAAAATATTGTTATAGCCGATAAAGCCGTTAAACCTACGAGCAAACTTTTTAGTTCTCTTAAAGATAAAACAAAAAGGCATAACAAATCAAATGTAGTATATAAAATAGGTTGTTTACATTGCAATAAAAAATACATAGGGCAAACCTCAAGGCCTCTAAAAGATAGAATAATATCTCATAAAAGTGATATAAGAATAAAACCCGAAGCATGTGCCCTTTCCCAACACGTAAGAGACACAGGTCATTCAGCAAATTTCGAAGAGGCGGAGGTTCTCGAATGTGAAATTAATTATTTTAAAAGAAATTTCCTCGAAATGGTGCACATAAATAATCAGGAAAACCCGATGAATAAAAAATCAGATATACAGAATCTCAATATAATATATAGCAATTTATTAAACCTTAAAACCAAATAATCGTCCTTGCCTTCAAAACACAAAAGAAGGATTATTATTTTAATTTTTTTTTTGCTATCTGAAAAAAAGAAACAAATAGATGCATATATTTTATTCTTAATATTCTAGTTAAGCCTCGACTCCGGTCGAATACATTGGAAACCTACCTTTCAACGGTTTCGCGTGTGGTCAAAAAAATTTTTTGTTATTGTTTTTTCCAGTCTCTTTGTTTTGTGTTAAATACTTATATAAAGAGGTGTTCCTTTCATTCACAGAAATTAATTTCCTATTGGATAGCTGTTTATATTTGTAACCTCACTTACAGTAAGTCTAAAATATTTTAATAATTTACTTTATATTAACAAACATTTTGTAGTGTGACTGATGAAGGATTAAAATAAATCCGAAAGCTTTCACAAAGTAGATAGAGTCATCTATTTAATGTCCCAGTAACATCAATAAGATTATTAGGCTGCAACCCCGCTATTTCGTGTTGTTCATTCATTTTCAAACAGCCGTGAAATTATAAAGAATCTATATATATATATATATATATATATATATATATATATATATATATATCCGGAAAATAAGTTCTCATTTTTTTGTAAGTTAGTAATTTCATTAAAAGTGGTATTTTGTTAACTGTCAACAGGGGTTAAATGTCAAACTTTTTTCCCGTCACAAAAAAAAATATTTAAAAAATCAGCCCGAAAAAGACACACTAAATTTTGTGCAAGACTTAAGCGTGATATAGAGATGAATGTGGTAGATATTAAAGATCGCGGAACAAAATGGCGGCCAAACAAAATATTTGTAATCGTGAAAAAATCTCCCTCCCAGATTTTTTACAGGTTTTTCACGTTTTAGTGTCCCTAGATGCTAAAAAACATGTTTTCTCAGTTTCGTCGGACCATCTGTCGATCTGTTTATCATTTGAGAGATACACTGGTAAAATTTTGGTACGAATCCAACATATGATGAAACAAAATTGCGGTTTAATGAAATTTTTAAAAAAATCACTGTAAAAAAATTACTTATTCACTTTATATTGTGCCAAAAAATAAAGTTTTGGCATAGGTAGAAACTAGTAAAATATTGGGTCGAATCCTGTAGGATAATCCTACGATTATCCTACAGGATTCTTGGTTGATGCGGAAAGGCATGAAGCGGTCGAGGGGTTCCAGGCGCTAAGTATAGTTTTTTACAACTGCGAAAATTAAATAAATAGAGGAGCGGAATATATATTGCCATATTAAACATAATGATAAAAGTATTTATTTACTAAACATGGAATAAAACCACTATGATGGAACAAAATGACGCCCAATACAAGGGTTTAAAAAAACAGTATATATTTGTTACTAAATGACTATGTGCGGCATTACATAGCGTAACACATCTCTATTCCTAATAAAAAGAAAGATTCTTAACCAGGGAAGTTTCCGGTGAAGGAAATTTACCGATTTTTAATATGGTATTCCTAATATCTGAGTTAATATATAACCACAAAGAGCAAGTTTAAAGTTTCCTAAATTGTAGCTCGTTACAAATCATACACAATTCAAAGTTTTCTTAATTTACTGATTCTTGTTAATAAAACTTATATTAAGCTAAGGCGTCAGAGGTAATAAAGTATTATCTGTAATAATTATTAGTGGGTAAATATTTAAATTCTCAAATTATACAATTTAAAAGTCGCAACATTGCAACTTTTTCTGAGTTTTAAAATTTGAGTATTTGACTGAAAATGCAGACAATTTTAACTTTGGCAGGATTTAAATCCAAGACACCTTAATATCTTTTCTGAAAAAAACTATATCTCTATATCTGTTATATGTCATCCTGCATTGGATCTCATGTACATCAATACCAAAATAAATAAATAAAATAATTTTGTTTAAAAATATAAATCACTAAATAATTTACTCACCACAATTTCAAGCTTCAAATAACAACTAAAAGTTTATCATTAGAAATACTTAAAAATTCAGTCCATTAATCTATTTTCGAAAATTTACAAGAGTGTTGGCATTGGCAAACAAGAGATCAAGTTCTGTTCGTTGATGAGAACAACGACGGTAACAGATTTGTCAAGCTGTTTGTTTTTTGGGCGCATTCCCGATATTGATTGATGAAAGGCCGGGCGGATGCCGAATTCGAAAGGTTGACAACAATTAGATGTTGGTATGTGAATTAAACAACTGCTTGTGGTGAAGTATATTTATCTGTAATTTAGTTAGTTCCTCAGTTTTTAGAGTATAGCTTTCAAGAGTTGGGAAGTGGTTCTCAATAAACTTTAGTTATTTAATACATTCTACAGATAAATATAGATGTATGTTGTAGTTTCATAGAAGAAGGTAAATATTTGTATAGTAAATGTAAATAATGTAAGTGCTTTCAGGTTCTTTGTGGAATTATTATGTGTGGTAATTATTTATCTATCTATTTGAAACACATTGCGATTTTTTTTCTCTGGTTCCGCCAGCAACTCACTTGGCCAATTTGGATAATTTTTTTTTGTTAATTTAAAGCTCTCCATAGACGTGTTATATTTTATTAAAATTTTTACATGGAAAACAAAGATTAAGTTATTTAAGGTGCTGTTTCTGGCAGAACCTACCGCAAAGTTTTGGCCTACCTGAAAGAATATCCTGTACATAAGGTGAAAATTTGTCACATCTTCAAAACTTTCTTTTTTTTTAATAAATATAAAATTTTATTATTATAATATTATTATAATATTAAATAGGAATGTTAATTCTACTATCCTCTATGAGACTTGAATATCAACTTATATTTAACGTGTGGCCAAAGTAAATTGGAAAAAAAACGCGTAAGATGAATAAGATGGTATTCGTTGTTTGACTCTGGCTTCAATCGTTTCTAGTGCTTATCATTGGTTTCATTGGTTTGCTTATTGTTACTATTTTCTAGGTGTTGGAATTTTAGTTTTATCGTGCTGTGTTAATTATTATAGGTTGATTATTTGAAGCTGATTTTATAACTATCTATTCAAATATTTAAAAGTTAAAACATAGCTTAATATAATCGACTAAAAATATTTTAAAAGCTGGCAAGGAAATTATTTGTAAATATCCAAAGATGCACCCCGTCAAGTCTTAGGATATGGGGCCACTTTTTATTTCACAGTTTTCAGGTGTTATTTTAAGACTATATATCGATGCCGTCGAATTTCGGCGAGTTCTCACTCGTATTTGTTTAATACTGCTTTAAAAATGTCATTCTTAGAACTAAATGAATAATGTTAATAACAGTTATACCAGGAAACAACGAATTACTAACCAGCTTGTCAGTTGCCTTAAACGTATAAATATGGATAATAACTCTAACTATAATTGTTTTTGACATTTTTTTAAAATGGAGGTTGAAAATGTAACACCAATCATATCATTAGTCTATCTACCAATGTCATAAATGTATTATTTAGGGTATAATCGGAATAGCTACTTTCCCGTATATGTATGGCAATGTTTTCCTTAATGTGATGTTTGTATGCAAAAATAAAATAAATTGACCTCCTTTGCCATTTTCTAAAATTATTATTGTTTTCTGCGTTGAAAACAATATTTTCACATTTAACAATCTGTTTTACCCCTAGGACCGTCACATATAGTCGAAAACAAAAATTGTGCAAAAAATAGATCTCTACCAACGTTAAAAAGAACTTAAAATTTCCGTGTATAAAGACTGTGTTACACGCAAAAAATATGCTGACGTCTTTTACTGCTTTCAAAAAATAGATAACCGTTAGAAAACATATTTTTTGTAAGTATATTTATATATATATATATATATATATATATATATATATATATATATATATAATATCAAGTACTTTCTTGGGATGAGGTTCGTGGATTGAACAAAGAAACTTTAATTGACGTTTCGCCTGTCCATTTCAGGCTTTTTCAAAATATTTAATTCTGCACATCTAAAAATTAAATACAAAAAGTGTATATATGTAAGTTAATAAATAAAAACAATTAGGTATAACGGCACGCACTAAAAATTATGAAAACATTTATTTAAAATAGTACAGTACATACCTTGAGAAAGATGTTCTTTTACCTTGCTTGGCAGTGTGGAGGTAAGTGATACACTGGTTAAAGAATTCTATTGTTTTTTTTTTTTATATATATATCCTTTAGTTTTTTTGATTATATTAACAATGTAGAACTATTTGTGGATACGGGTTGTTTTAAAAGTATTTGTGTGAGTCTGACAGTATACAGTATGTATTTATGATTGATGGAAAATAGTTTATAACAATTGAATTAAATTAGATTGTGATATATTTGGCTGAGATTGTCAATGTCTTTCCGATCGTTTACTGTATTTTTTTCTTTTTTTATCTCCACCATTTCTTTGAATGTCAGTTTATGGTAATGTTGTTCTTTTGATAAGACCGTTGTACTCGAAAAATCAAATTCATGTTTCATGTCTCTTTCATGTTTATGTAGTGCTGTGGAAGCATTTTTTGTATATTTATGCCCATTTAGTCTATTTGATAGGTATTGTGTGGTCATGCCTATATATTTTTTGGGGCAGTTTAGGCAGGGAATGCTGTAAACTACGTTTGATTGTTTTTTAATTGGTGTCTGACTTTTTAGTGGTGTATATAAAGATTTAAGGGTATTGTTAGATTTGTGGCATACGGTTATGTCGTGTTTACCGAGAATGTGTTTAATCTTTTCAGAAAGACCTTCAGTGTATGGTAAAGATATGTATGTAGTTATTTTATTGTTGTCATGATTATTTACAATATGTTTTGTGGCATTGTATAATTTTTGGGTTCTTCGCTTTATAATTCGTTCGATGGCTTTTAATGGGAAATGATTTTTTAAGAGAGTATTTTTAACTTTATTTAGAATGTCAACTCGGTATATAGGTGATGTTAGTGTTAGTGGACGGTCAACTAATCCTATCATCACGGAGTTTTTTTGACATTTTGGGTGACTGGAATTATAATTAAGGTAGCGGGAGGACCAGGTTTTTTTGGTGTACCACTTAGTTTTAATGCCATTTGTTTTGTGGTCTCTTATTAATGTTAAATCCAAAAAGTTTATAGCACCATCATTTTCTATTTCGGAAGTAAACTGCAATTTTGGATGAAAATTGTTAAAGAGGGAGATAATTTCCGTTGTTTTATTTTTTGGTATGGCTAATAAACAATCATCCACGTACCTTTTAAAAAATAATATTGGTACATTGGCTCTTTGTAACACTGTTTCTTCTAGATATTCCATTACTATTTGGGCTGCGGTGGAAGAGATGGGTGAACCCATTGCACATCCGTCAAGTTGTTGGTAGTAATCATCTTTGTATTGGAAATAGTTGCTCGAAAGAATGAGATCTATCCCTTCTATGAATTCTGTGCAAGTGAGTGTTGTGTGATTCTTTATCTGATTCCATTTTTCTTTAATTATTTGTTTTAAAAGTTTAGTCGGAATGTTTGTATATAAGGATATTACGTCTAGAGAGATGAGTTGGAAATTATTTGGTATTTTAAGGTTGTCTATAAACTTTTTAAATTCAAACGAATCTTTAATGTAATAATCATTTCTGCCTGTAATTTTTGATAAACAATTTGATAAAAAACTTGAAAGTTTGTAGAATGGTGACTGAATATAGGAGACAATGGGTCTCATAGGAATGTCGGGTTTGTGAAGTTTAGGCATTCCATAGAATTTTGGTGGAACAGAATTATGTATTTTTAATGATTTGGCTTCTTTTTCGGATATGTGATTACGTTTTAACAGTTTTTCTATGAACGAGTTATTTTTGGATTGAAGAGATTTCGTCGAATCAAATCTCATTTTTTTATATGTGTTTTTGTCATCAAGAAGTGCTTTAATTTTGTTGTTGTAATCAATGGTATTCATTATTACAGTCTTGTTACTTTTGTCTGGCTTTAAGACTGTTATCTGTGGATTTGTTTTTAAAAAATATATACATTTTTTTGCTTGCTTTGATAGTTTTTTTTGAGTTTTGTTTTGCTGTATTTTTTTGTGTCTTATTTTAATTTTATGGTTGGTAATGACATTAACAATCTCTGACCGGATACTATCTTTTTGTTCAGATGGTTTATTGTAAATAGCTGACTCGATAGAAGCGATGTAATCTATTGTTGGTAAATTGTATTCTTCACTAACAGGTAGAGAAAATTTTTCACCTAGGGCTAGTGTTTCTGCAAACCAACAACTTGACGGATGTGCAATGGGTTCACCCATCTCTTCCACCGCAGCCCAAATAGTAATGGAATATCTAGAAGAAACAGTGTTACAAAGAGCCAATGTACCAATATTATTTTTTAAAAGGTACGTGGATGATTGTTTATTAGCCATACCAAAAAATAAAACAACGGAAATTATCTCCCTCTTTAACAATTTTCATCCAAAATTGCAGTTTACTTCCGAAATAGAAAATGATGGTGCTATAAACTTTTTGGATTTAACATTAATAAGAGACCACAAAACAAATGGCATTAAAACTAAGTGGTACACCAAAAAAACCTGGTCCTCCCGCTACCTTAATTATAATTCCAGTCACCCAAAATGTCAAAAAAACTCCGTGATGATAGGATTAGTTGACCGTGCACTAACACTAACATCACCTATATACCGAGTTGACATTCTAAATAAAGTTAAAAATACTCTCTTAAAAAATCATTTCCCATTAAAAGCCATCGAACGAATTATAAAGCGAAGAACCCAAAAATTATACAATGCCACAAAACATATTGTAAATAATCATGACAACAATAAAATAACTACATACATATCTTTACCATACACTGAAGGTCTTTCTGAAAAGATTAAACACATTCTCGGTAAACACGACATAACCGTATGCCACAAATCTAACAATACCCTTAAATCTTTATATACACCACTAAAAAGTCAGACACCAATTAAAAAACAATCAAACGTAGTTTACAGCATTCCCTGCCTAAACTGCCCCAAAAAATATATAGGCATGACCACACAATACCTATCAAATAGACTAAATGGGCATAAATATACAAAAAATGCTTCCACAGCACTACATAAACATGAAAGAGACATGAAACATGAATTTGATTTTTCGAGTACAACGGTCTTATCAAAAGAACAACATTACCATAAACTGACATTCAAAGAAATGGTGGAGATAGAAAAAGAAAAAATACAGTAAACGATCGGAAAGACATTGACAATCTCAGCCAAATATATCACAATCTAATTTAATTCAATTGTTATAAACTATTTTCCATCAATCATAAATACATACTGTATACTGTCAGACTCACACAAATACTTTTAAAACAACCCGTATCCACAAATAGTTCTACATTGTTAATATAATCAAAAAAACTAAAGGATATATATATAAAAAAAAAAAAAGAATAGAATTCTTTAACCAGTGTATCACTTACCTCCACACTGCCAAGCAAGGTAAAAGAACATCTTTCTCAAGGTATGTACTGTACTATTTTAAATAAATGTTTTAATAATTTTTAGTGCGTGCCGTTATACCTAATTGTTTTTATTTATTAACTTACATATATACACTTTTTGTATTTAATTTTTAGATGTGCAGAATTAAATATTTTGAAAAAGCCTGAAATGGACAGGCGAAACGTCAATTAAAGTTTCTTTGTTCAATCCACGAACCTCATCCCAAGAAAGTACTTGATATTTATAAATTGTAAGGTTCAAGAAGAGAAATATAAAATATATATATATATATATATATATATATATATATATATATATATATAAGGTTCCTACCATTTTTTGATGGTAAAACATTTACCCCAAATATTTCTGTTTTTAATTTGACTGAAATCAGAATTCGTTCTCAGAATACGATCATTTTCATTTTTATTTCTAATTTTTCTAATTCCTGTGAAACATTGAGCTGGACAATTTTTGGTGCAAACTTGAAACTCATCTGATGTACATTAAAGGTTTCCGAAGAAGACAAATCTGCCAACATTTTATTATTTTTATATTTAAACATCTATCCAAATAATAATTTTGTGTTTTCTTATTGTTATTGTCAATCTTGGATACATTTTGATGTATATTGTTAACTGAACGTTGCATAGCAACGAACATTTTTTACTGCCGTTTTAGTGTCGTGAAATCCTATCTTTTTATTATAAGAGAACACAACGAAATGTTGGTAGATATAAAAACTTCAGTCCAAAAAAAAACTTTAAAATCAGTCTAATAACTTAGTAGGCGACCAGAAGCCATGGGAGGACCCAACCACTATTCTTATTCGGCCTATAACGGCACTCTGCTTAGTACAAACCACGTTTTTAAACAACGAACCCAAAATTCAAATTTCTTAAATTTAAAAAATAATAACTTCAAAAGTTTCGACTACCAAACATGCCCTTCATCAGAACATATCATCCGTGGTGGGGAGCATGCAATTACCTTGTCGGATACCTCTGATAATAACCCATTGACTTCTGAACTAAATTTAATTTTATTGTGAGAGGGAGAATTTAGTATATATATAAATATATATATATATATATATATATATATATATATATATATATATATATATATATATATATATATATATATATATATATATATATATATACCCTTTTTTTAATGGAGCAGTTTTAATACTTTCTTCTTTAAAGATATCCGAAAATTTTGAGAAAAACGTTTTACAAGAAGCAATGTATTCTTATTGGCTTTACTGTGTCTTAGAATTGTCTCAATTTTTCTTGAACCCATTGCCTCTGATGACACTGCTTCTGTCAATTTTCTCAGATGTTATAAAACTAATATTAGATCAAAACTGTTTTATATAAAAGTTGTAACTAGTAAGCTAATTTTTTTTGTGAAAACTGTTTGTATACAGGGTGTGAGAAAAACTCGTAGCGATGCAAAGTTATAGCTTAAATGGAAGAGCTTTAATATGTTTATTTTTTAAAATTATATTAAATCGTTTCGATTACTGACGTATTCTTAGAATCAACTGCACTGAATATTTTTGTGGTATACATGAAAAACAAAATCTGACTGGACTGGAGCAATTTGCTTGACGCTAATGCATTGACATTTCAAAATTAAACTAAATGAACACCATGTTAACGCTTAATATCAGGTTTATTAAAATGGGTCTCTCTTAATAAATTAGAAAAAATAATTTCGTAGTATTTGAGTAGAAAGGAGATATTGGCCATCCCAAATAAAAAATCGTATTTTCATCTAAAATAGGAATATTGTTTCAAAAGTATTCTTTTGCCTCATATAACAGGATTTTTTCAATTTTCAAATCCAGTATATTTATAATCAGCAAGAGGAAACCTATTAAATGAAATTAAATTATACAGGGTTTCCATTTAAAATATCAAAGTCGATGCCCAATTTTTTCCTTTCCAATTGTTTATTTTTGAGCAAATCCTAGAAGTTCAGATAACACCTTTAAACTTTTGTATTAAGTAATATTTTCTATTTTTTATAACGAAGCTCTCAGATCACATTCAAAATTTATGTCGTACAAAATAAGTGTAAAAATATAACATTGATTACGTCTGGCGCCCATTACTTATTGTTTATCTTACAAAATATCTCTTAAAAACTCCGCTTAAAAATGATGCAATTTCATCGATTTTTTTTTGTAATTAATTAAATGTACTCCTCCGATGGTCCGTCTATCGCCTAGCTGCGAAACGAAGGTTTCTGTTACACTTTTCAACCAATATTTACTATTTGTTTTGTTTATTTATAAAAGACGTAAGTAAAATGTTCCCTGACTCTTATTTGTTGTAATTATGCTCGTAGAAGAGAATTATTTAGTATATGCAGGTATTGATTCCTATTATAATAATTGGCTTATTTTGTCTACTGGTATTTTAGGCAGCGAAGTAATGATAACACTGAAGAAAATATTAAAAGATTTGTTTGTTGTTGGCGTATTAGAAATTATCAAGCTATCAAAAAAGTGCTGGCATTTTTTCGCACAAAGCAAAGTGTATAATGGTTCTTTACTAAAAATTATGCAGATATAAAAAACAGATTCGTTTGCCGTATAAATACACCTGTTTTTGATCTGTAGGAACATATAACACGGATAATTCAAAAAGGCGGGGAAAATAAATGGACTCCAGCGACCCCAACAACGCTTCTTTATTGTTTTTAATTGCAATTATATACACAAAGAGAATACTGCTTGTGCCATTAACAATATTTCACTTAAATATTTACGAGCAATAAATGAATTCGCTGTTGTTAGCTCGGCGCAAATTCATATGGCGAATTACGTATACAGGAAATTTTTCATAACACATTTTTATGTGAGAGATATGCCACATTTGTCTTATTGTTAAATATAATTATTCTGATCGCAATATTTTCTTGTTTATGCTAATTTGCGTTTTTGTTCAGATTTGGCACATTAGCTTTGATAATGAAAGAAAGTGAAGCCTGACATAAATTAGGTCCGCACATAGTTATACAATTATATGTATACGGTTATTGGAGCTTATTGGTTATATATCCCTCATGCCCTTAACTTTTATAAAGTTAGTTTTAAACAAAATGTGTTATACCAAAAGTTCCAGCTTGTAGACTATTTTTTTTTGTGTAAACTGTGTATATACAGAGTGAGGCAAAGAGTCATATTAACGTAATGTTTTTCAAATGCTGTATAGTATATGTCCATGATGGGTCGAATCTGGCTGGTTACAAATATACTAGGTTTAATACTTCTGTCTTCAAAAACACCAAAGATATTTGACATAAATCCTGCCATCTTAAGAGGCAACGTGTAAGAGAAAGAGAAATAGAGAAAGTTCTACTACCAAGTGGAGCCATTGGGACTACATTTCTCAAAAATTTCGGGAATTTTAAAAAATAAACATATTAAAGCTCTTCCATTTAAGCAATAACTTTGCATCGCTACGAGTTTTTCTCACACCCTGTATACAAACAGTTTTCACAAAAAAAATTAGCTTACTAGTTACAACTTTTATATAAAACAGTTTTGATCTAATATTAGTTTTATAACATCTGAGAAAATTGACAGAAGCAGTGTCATCAGAGGCAATGGGTTCGAGAAAAATTGAGACAATTCTAAGACACAGTAAAGCCAATAAGAATACATTGCTTCTTGTAAAACGTTTTTCTCAAAATTTTCGGATATCTTTAAAGAAGAAAGTATTAAAACTGCTCCATTAATATATATATATATATATATATATATATATATATATATATATATATATATATATATATATATATATATATATATATATATATATATATATATATATATATATATATATATATATATATATATATACCCTTTTTTTAATGGAGCAGTTTTAATACTTTCTTCTTTAAAGATATCCGAAAATTTTGAGAAAAACGTTTTACAAGAAGCAATGTATTCTTATTGGCTTTACTGTGTCTTAGAATTGTCTCAATTTTTCTCGAACCCATTGCCTCTGATGACACTGCTTCTGTCAATTTTCTCAGATGTTATAAAACTAATATTAGATCAAAACTGTTTTATATAAAAGTTGTAACTAGTAAGCTAATTTTTTTTGTGAAAACTGTTTGTATACAGGGTGTGAGAAAAACTCGTAGCGATGCAAAGTTATTGCTTAAATGGAAGAGCTTTAATATGTTTATTTTTTAAAATTCCCGAAATTTTTGAGAAATGTAGTCCCAATGGCTCCACTTGGTAGTAGAACTTTCTCTATTTCTCTTTCTCTTACACGTTGCCTCTTAAGATGGCAGGATTTATGTCAAATATCTTTGGTGTTTTTGAAGACAGAAGTATTAAACCTAGTATATTTGTAACCAGCCAGATTCGACCCATCATGGACATATACTATACAGCATTTGAAAAACATTACGTTAATATGACTCTTTGCCTCACTCTGTATATACACAGTTTACACAAAAAAAAATCAGTCTACAAGCTGGAACTTTTCTATAACACATTTTAGTTTAAAACTAACTTTATAAAAGTTAAGGGCATGAGGGATATATAACCAATAAGCTCCAATAACCGTATACATATAATTGTATAACTATGTGCGGACCTAATTTATGTCAGGCTTCACTTTCTTTCATAAAAGGAAGGATTCATATCATGGGAAGTTCCACTCAAAGCTAATGTGCCAACGGCTATCTGAACAAAAACGCAAATTAGCATAAACAAGAAAATATTGCGATCAGAATAATTATATTTAACAATAAGACAAATGTGGCATATCTCTCACATAAAAATGATATCCCCTTCCTCTCAATGCTCAATGAATTCTGAAGATTTCCTGTATACGTAATCAAATATCGCCATATGAATTTGCGCCGAGCTAACAACAGCGAATTCATTTATTGCTCGTAAATATTTAAGTGAAATATTGTTAATGGCACAAGCAGTATTCTCTTTGTGTATCAGTTTACCGCCTAATTGCAATTAAAAACAATAAAGAAGCGTTGTTGGGGTCGCTGGAGTCCATTTATTTTCCCCGCCTTTTTGAATTATCCGTGTTATATGTTCCTACAGATCAAAAACAGGTGTATTTATACGGCAAACGAATCTGTTTTTTATATCTGCATAATTTTTAGTAAAGAACCATTATACACTTTGCTTTGTGCGAAAAAATGCCAGCACTTTTTTGATAGCTTGATAATTTCTAATACGCCAACAACAAACAAATCTTTTAATATTTTCTTCAGTGTTATCATTACTTCGCTGCCTAAAATACCAGTAGACAAAATAAGCCAATTATTATAATAGGAATCAATACCTGCATATACTAAATAATTCTCTTCTACGAGCATAATTACAACAAATAAGAGTCAGGGAACATTTTACTTACGTCTTTTATAAATAAACAAAACAAATAGTAAATATTGGTTGAAAAGTGTAACAGAAACCTTCGTTTCGCAGCTAGGCGATAGACGGACCATCGGAGGAGTACATTTAATTAATTACAAAAAAAAATCGATGAAATTGCATCATTTTTAAGCGGAGTTTTTAAGAGATATTTTGTAAGATAAACAATAAGTAATGGGCGCCAGACGTAATCAATGTTATATTTTTACACTTATTTTGTACGACATAAATTTTGAATGTGATCTGAGAGCTTCGTTATAAAAAATAGAAAATATTACTTAATACAAAAGTTTAAAGGTGTTATCTGAACTTCTAGGATTTGCTCAAAAATAAACAATTGGAAAGGAAAAAATTGGGCATCGACTTTGATATTTTAAATGGAAACCCTGTATAATTTAATTTCATTTAATAGGTTTCCTCTTGCTGATTATAAATATACTGGATTTGAAAATTGAAAAAATCCTGTTATATGAGGCACTTGCTCTCTAAAGAATACTTTTGAAACAAGTATTCCTATTTTAGATGAAAATACGATTTTTTATTTGGGATGGCCAATATCTCCTTTCTACTCAAATACTACGAAATTATTTTTTCTAATTTATTAAGAGAGACCCATTTTAATAAACCTGATATTAAGCGTTAACATGGTGTTCATTTAGTTTAATTTTGAAATGTCAATGCATTAGCGTCAAGCAAATTGCTCCAGTCCAGTCAGATTTTGTTTTTCATGTATACCACAAAAATATTCAGTGCAGTTGATTCTAAGAATACGTCAGTAATCGAAACGATTTAATATAATTCGAGAAATAATAGGAAATCTTTTAGTAGCAAAAAAAAAGGAACTTAAGAAAGTAGTTTTTAATTTTGCTTTTTGGACTCATCTATTGTTTTCTCTGGAACTTAGAACTTTCTTTTCAGAGCACCACTTTTACCGAATCAGGATTTTAACGAAAAAAAATATATTCTGGATCATTAAATGCACAGCCACATCACCTCATTATAAACCTACAAGTAACAAACCAAATGATTTGTGTCTTGTTTTCACTTAAATTGATATCTATTCATTGGCATTGAATATTCAAAAAATTTTTTTAAAGAAACATTCGAAAACAAAAATTATTTTTCAGTTTCTACAAAGACAGAGGCGCTTTTCTATTCTGAGTGAGACTTTTCCAAATTAATATTATCATTTTTTTTGTTTAGATATTAAAAAAATATAAAAAATAACCGGCTCGATAGGTAAGTGGTAAGAGAGCTTGCCTGCTAGAAAGCGTGGGTTCGAGTATACCTGGTCCGGTATCTTCTCAAGGTGTCTTTAGTCATTGGGATAATGAAATTGTTGTGTCTCATAATAGTTTACTAACGGCGGCAACCGCGCGCTTTCAACTTACTACGAAAGAAAAGTATAATAATCTCTCTCTCTCTCTCTCTATGACTAAGGCTGTCGCCGAGAAAATGTATTGTTAAAGGTCTCTGTCATTTATATCATTTTTCTTATAAAGTAATAGAGCAGCATTAGCAAAAGTACAGAATTTTATTTATTTATCATACAGTCAACCTATTAGCCTAAACATTTTGGTTCATTCGCGCCTGATTTGGATTGAAACCGGAAAAAAGTAAAGTAAATTCCAACCAAGTAGAAGCCATCTTATCGCATGACGTTTATCGTCTTTGAAGCCTACGTGCGTTGTTTGAGTTCCAGTCCGGAGAATAACTTTATGGATATGGTAGTCTGTTGGTTCAGAAGATTGATGAAGTAAGTCCGTTCCGATTTTTTATTAAAGATAGGGATACATGTTTGCTTTATCTTAGTGTTTGAACTTTGTAAGTTTGAATAGTTTTCGTAGTTGTTTTTTATTACTTTGTCTTGTCGATTGTCACATTGAAAATAAAATGTCCGACTTAAATAAATTAAGAGTTCAAAGAGGTTTTATTAAAGGGCAACTTATAAGAGTAAAAAACTATTTAGCATCGGTTGACCAAGATAACCTCTCAGATTTGGACATTAGTCAGTTGAGAAGTAGGATCGACAGGACAGAGCCTCTTTCATCACAGTTTGATCAAATTCAAAGTTAAATCGAAGTTCTTTTAAATCAGCCTGAGGTAGCAGAACGTAATGAGCTTTTAGCTATTGAATATAAAGAAAATTTAGATTTTGAAACAGAGTGTTTTACACTTTTAAGTCAAATTAAGTTGCTAGTTTATAATAATGAGCTGGATTCAAGCAGTAATAACAGTTCTATTATAATTAGGAATCCTGAAGGTGGAGGGCTTGTTTAACCAGAGCAATCTCCAAGGTCATCAATTAAATTACCGGATATAAAACTGGCAACTTTTAATGGTTCATATGGAAAGTGGCTCGAATTTCGCGATGCTTTTCAAGCCATTGTACACAACAGTTCTCATTTAAGAAATGTTGAAAAATTTTATTACTTAAAATCTTATTTACAGAACTGTACCATTATAGGTTATAGCAAATATACAGGTAACTAATGATTGATAATTATCCCACAGCCTGGCTGCTCTTAACCGAAAGGTATGAAAACGAACGTTTAATTGTTTACAACTATATTAAGGCTTTGTTTGATAGTCCTAACCTAATCAAAGAATCACTTTCTGATTTGCGAACTTTGTATGATTTATTTAATAAAAACTTAAGGCCTTTAAAAAGTTTGGGTCAAAACGCAGACAATTGGGACACGCTAATAGTTTACCTAATAGTAAATAAATTTGACGGGGCTACGCGTAGGGAACGGGAATCCCACCAAACGTGTGTACTGCCAACCTTTTCTGATGTTTGTTGACTTTTAAAGTCGAAATGTGAATTGTTAGAAAAATTAGAGACATCAAAAAAGGAGGTAAGGATTTCTAATAAATCAGATAACAAAGTAAGAGTGCATACGGTTGTACCAGATGGTAAGTTTTCTTGTTACTATTGCAAAAAGAACCATTCCATTTACAAATGTTTTGCCTTTAAGCATTTGGATGTCAACGCTAGAAAGGCTGGTATAAATAAATTAAAGCTTTGTATCAATTCTTTTAATAATTCTCATACCCAAAATTGTCCAGTTGAACATTGTTGTCGTTTTTGCGGAGAAAAACATAATTCCCTTTTACACACTAGCGAGGATACCCATGCGGGTCAGCCTAGTAGGCCTTTAACTCCGCAGCCAACTCCGGGGTCTATGACGCAACTACCAGCTGATTCGGACCGAACGACGGTGGCGACGGCATCCAGTTATGCGCAAGGCGGGTCTGCAGTATTGTCGGTTGTATGACGGAAATGCTTTTAATGTAAGGGCATTGTTGGATCCTGGGTCTTAAAGTAATTTTATTACAGAGAGTTTGGCCAATAAATTACGGTTGCATCGTTCGTGTGTTAACTTTGAGATTGTGGGAGTAAGAAAAGCGTTTTCAGCTAATATAAATTCGATGGTTAATCTTACGGTTAAGTCGAATACAAATAATTATAGCGAGGATATTTCTTGTTTAGTCATTACAAAAATAATTCAAGCTTTGCCTACAGTATCATTTGATATTTCTAATTGGCAAATTTCGGAGAATCGGAGAATTTGAGACTTGCTGACGATACGTTTAATATACGAGGTCCTATCGATATTTTATTAGGTTTTGACATTTTCTATAGGATATTACATATGAAACAAATTTGTAATCCAGGTATGCCTATGCTGCAGAAAACAAGATTTGGCTGGATTGTCGGCGGTTGTTTTGACTTCTCAAATTTGTCGGTAAAAGAGAGTTATGTCTTGTCTTTCATTGGAGCAGCCATAGATAGGAAACTAATGAACTTTTGGGAAATAGAGGAACGCTGTGGTACTGTTAAGGCTCTTTCAGAATCTGAGCAGTTTTGTGAAGATCATTTTCTAAAAAACTACAAGCGGGCTCCGGATGGACGTTTTGTAGTAAAATTTCCGTTTAAGGAAAATATTCAGGATTTAGGAGTATGTAAGGATGCAGCACTAAAAAGGTTGTATCTTCTGGAAAAGCGTCTAAACAAAGATGTGGGTTTAAAAAATGAGTAGGGGAGACCGGGGCAGGTTGCAAGGCACAATTATATTTAAAAACTCTTGAACGCACTCTTCCATTCAATATCGACTGGCAAACGTGTTGGCAAACGCACTTTATTCTTGTCGAATGACAGACGGTTTTTTCGCAGGTTACTTGATTTGTGATTGTTGAGTGTAATATTTTTGAACAGTTTTTTAATAAATTAAACCTCTCTGCTTTGTTTGTCACACGTGTCATTAGTGGTAAGTTATAGCACATATATTACGTGTTTATTGCCTAGATAATAATTGGGATATCTACAAAACAACAAAAAAATTTAGAGGTTAGATTAGGAAGGTCAAATTGAGGCAAATTGCAACACTCTGCTCGGGGCACTTTGCAACGGTGTTGTAACTTACCCCGGTGTTGCAACGTGCCCCGTTTTCATTTTATTCCATCATTTTAGTTTATTGCTTCATATAAATTTTCTTTTTCTAGGGATCATGAGGAATTATAAGAAAAAAACCGAGAGGGGTACGACTCCGGATAATGTTATTAAACGCGCTACCCAATTAGTATTAGAAAATATTGGGAATAAAGAGTTTTCTATTAGAAAAATCGCTAAAGATTTTAATATTCATTATTCAACGCTTTCACGATATGTAGCGAAAACAAAAAAATTTCGCGAAACGAAGCATACAATAGAAATGCCAGGTAGCGGTTATGCCAAGCCACGACTAATATTTAATAGAGAACAAGAACAAATTTTTGTGAAGTATATCAAAAAATGCAGTGATATTATGTTTGGACTTGATCCGATTGGGGTCCGCAAGTTAGCATATCAATGTGCAAAGTTACATAATATTCAAGTTCCTTCTTCTTGGGATGACCACGAAAAAGCTGGAGTATAGTGGCTAAATCTGTTTATTAAGAGAAACACCGACATTTCTATCCGCCAGCCCGAAGCCACAAGCCTTGCCAGAGCTTCCAGTTTTAATCGCACAAACGTAGACAGGTTTTTTGCCAAGCTCATGGATGTTCTATCGGGTAGCCAATTTCAAGCTTCTAGAATATGGAATATGGACGAGACGGGGGTGTCAACCGTTCTTCGCCCAAGAAAAGTATTAGCACAAAAAGGTAAATACACATTTAATATCCTATACTGATTTCTGTTTAATGCACTATGTTGTTTCTTTACAGGTGCTAAGCAGGTAGGATCCATTACTTCGGCTGAGCGAGGAGAAATGATCACACTTGCGGTTGCCGTAAATGCCCAAGGAAATTTCATACCACCTATGTTCATATTCCCAAGGAAACGTTTCAGAGAATATTTTATCCGCGATGGTCCTTCCGGTTGCATAGGCGAGGCAAATGGATCCGGCTGGATGCAAGAAAATACGTTTTATATTTTTATGCAGCATTTCATCTCACATGTCAAACCATCAAAGGAAACTCCAGTGATTTTATTATTAGACAATCATTCATCCCAAAGTTCTCAATCTATGCAAAGAAAACGGTGTCATTATGGTCTCTTTTCCACCACACTGCTCACATCGGTTGCAACCGTTAGATGTAGCAGTGTTTGGACCCTTTAAAAAATGCTGCAGCTCAGGTATTAGTGCTTGGTTGGTAAACAACCCAGGAAAAACTCTTACTATTTTTGATTTGCCACAGATCATAAAGCTTGCATTTTTAAATGCGGTAACTCCTAAAAATATCACTTCAGGTTTTTCAGCTTCTGGAGTTTATCCTGTGAATCCTAATATATTCACTGAATCTGATTTTGCACCAGCTTTTACAACGGATCGGCCACAACCGGAATCGCTAAGCAGCATTGATAAAATGGATCAAACGTCGAAAGTGGCAGGTACACCGAATCCAGACACAGAAGCAGTTAGTACACATACTTTGGATTTTCCTGGCACCCCAGATAAACAGCAACCAAGCACTTCAAAATTTAGCCCGGAGTGTGTTAGACCCTTTCCTAAAGATTTTCCTGATGAGCAGCAACCAAGCACCTCAAAATTTAGCCCGGAGTGTGTTAGACCCTTTTCTAAAGATTTTCCTGATGAGCAGCAACCAAGCACCTCAAAATTTAGCCCGGAGTTGGTCAGACCCTTTCCTAAAGCCCCCCCACGCGTGGTTCAGTCTAAAAGAGGTAAGAAAAGAAGAAAAACTGCCATATTAACCGACACACCTGAAAAAGAGGCTTTGGAAAATGAGGAAAAACTGAGAAATGAAAGAAAGAAAAAAACGTCCACAAATATTGACAAACCAAGACAAATGACAAAATTAACATCATGTAAGAAAGGGCCAGAAGTTCGACAAATATGCCCCAATGACTCTTCAGATGATGAACCACTCATTCATATAGTTAAGAAAAAAACCATAGCGAGAAAGCATCCTAAGAAAGATGATGACTGGGAAATTTCTTCTGAGGATGACGACACGTTGTGTCTAGTTTGTAACGAAATTTACCAGGGCGAAAAAGAGAAGGAAGACTGGTTACAGTGCACAAAATGTAAAATGTGGGCCCACGACCACTGCGCAAAATCTGATCCATTTTATATATGTATAAATTGCTTTTCTGAATACTCAGATAAACCAGAGTAGTATGTTGCAACTTACCCATCTTATTGTTGCAAGTTGCCCCACAAATGAGGTAAGTTGCAACACATGACTTGGTCAAGAAATATATGCGTATAAGCGTTAATTAATTTTTTTAAGCCTCTCATTATATTTTGATGTATTAGCGAAATACAGATAGATATTTTTTTCACCTGACTCTGAATGTTATTTACCTGATAACCTAAGAAAAAAATACTATCCATTTTTTGATGCAACCTGCCCCGGTCTCCCCTATGTTGGGTTTTTAAATGAATATAAGGATTTGGGTCACATGACCAAGATAGAGAACTTTTCTGCTGATTCAAATGATCTTAGGCCGTGCTATTATTTACCGCATCACGCGGTGGTCAAGGAGACCGGCTTGACCACGAGGGTTAGAGTGGTTTTTCACGCCTCTTCCAAAAGTGACACTGGTGTATCTTTGAATGATATAAAGCATGTGGGCCCCACTATACAGAGCGATTTGTTTACAATTCTTGTAAATTTTAGAGTTTTTCCATATATCATTAATGAGGACATTTCAAAAATGTACCGCCAAATTTTAATAGATCCTAGTAAACGCTGTTACCAAAGAATTTTATGGAAACATTTGGATGATCCTCAATCGAAAGTTGAATGCTACGAACTCAATACGGTAACCTATGGTTGTGCATCTTCGCCGTTTTTGGCAGTACGATGTTTAAAGCAGTTGGCATTAGATCATCATTCAGAGTATCCCAAGGCTTCTGAGGTTATTCTAAATTGTTTCTATTTAGATGATTTACTAACAGGTGCATCTTTAGTTGATGAATTGTTACAACATCAAAGACATAACTTATATTCTGTCCAGTGGTGGTTTTCAACTTAGAAAATGGCTGTCAAATAATCAAGAACTCAAATAAAATTGGCGTCGATTATAATTTGTCATCAAGTGTACTTCATTTGGCGAAGGGGGTCAGAATAAAACTCTGGGAATATTTTGGAACTCTGCTTCTGATACTATCCATTACTCAATCAAGGATTTTAATTTTAAAAATCATGTTAACAAAAGAATGATTTTATCTGTCATTAGTCAAATATTTGATCCCTTGGGCCTTTTGGGACCAGACCGCGAAACTTATTTTACAATGTCTTTGGCAGGAACACCTATCATGGGATGAATTTCCACCTCTATTTCGAAAAAATGGTTAGATTTTTTAAAGTCGGTGGCTATTCCTAGATATGTCTTGGCCAAAAATTGGACAAAGTACACATTCACGCCTTTGCGGATGCCTCGGAGAAGGCTTATGGTGGGTGTGTCTATATGGTTTGATTTTTAGATAATGTGTACGTTTCATCTGATCTTTGTTCAAAATCGCGGGTGGCGTCAATAAAAAAGATTAGCTTGCCCCGGCTAGAGCTTTGCGCTGCAGTCCTGACAGCTAAACTGGTCGAAAAGGTAAAGGCTTCTTTAAGTATCAAGGTCAATAAGATTTTTTATTGGACAGACTCCACCATTACATTATGTTGGATACGGGGATGTCTTAGCCGTTAAAAAACGTTTGTTGCCAACAGGGTTACCCAAATTTAAAATTTGTCAAGTCCAAATCACTGGTTCCACATAAAATCAGAAGAGAATCCCGCTGATTGTCTGTAAAGAGGAACCTCTGCAGATAATCTTTTATCGTCTAAATTGTGGTGGAAAGGACCAGATGAAATATTTTCAAGACTTGATAAAAGTGTTGAGTTTTTACCACCTAAAATTCTTGAATTTTTGCCCGAGGAAAAAAATGTTTCCAAATCTGCTATAGCAATAGAGATTCCAGATTTTGAATTTAGTCGTTTTTCTTCTTTGCTAAGATTGCAACAAGTTTTTGCGTATTGTTTAAGGTTTATTCGGCGTGTAAAATATAAGGAGAAAGCTATGGGTCCACTTACTGCTTCAGAATTGTTAGATAGTTTGAATCATTTGCTTTGAATAAGCAATTTGAATCGTTTCCCAAAGATTATATAGCTTAGCGTAACAATAAAAATTTAAGTAATTCAAGTGGTCTCTTATGCTTAAAACCTTTTATGGATGAAACAAGTTTGCTTCGAGTTGGGAGAAGAATCCATAGGGCAAATATATCGTTCGATCAAAAACACCGAATAGTTTTACATCCGAAGCATCATCTCACTAACTTAGTTATGAACTGGGAATATATTAAGCTGTTATACTGTGGTCCCCAACAATTATTGTATACTGTTCGCCAACGTTTTTGGCTTATTTGTGGACGCAGACTAGCAGGATCTGTTGTTCGGCGGTGCATCAAGTGTTTTAAGGCAAAGCCAATTCCCACAAATTATAGTATTTCCGAGTATAGAGTTTCATCTTTTCAGCCTTTTTGTACAAATACGGGACTAGATTATGCCGGACCAATTTTAATTAAAGACCGTAAAACCAGAAATCCTAAAATATTAAAAGGGTATATATGTATTTTTATCTGTATGAATACAAAGTGCGTTCATTTGGAGGTTGTCTCAGATATGACTAGCCATGCGTTTTTAGCAATTTTAAAGCTGCTTATAGCCAGACGAAGCAAGCCACTCCACCTATATTCGACGTTTGTAGGAGCTAGTTCCATTCTCATAAAGTTTTTCCGCACTTACACTGATGGAATCGGTTATGTGTTGTCAACTGAAGGAATTAATTGGCACTTTATGGCACCGAGAGCGCCAAATTTTGGGGGTTTGTGGGAGGCCGGTGTGTCCCAAATATCACCTCAAGCGCGTAATTGGCGAAACTATTCTTACTTACGAGGATCTTAGCACTATTTTAACTCAAATAGAAGGGGTAATGAACTCCCGCCCACAGTCTCCTCTGTCATCGGACCCTCAGGACTTAACTCCGCTTACTCCGGCTCACTTTTTGGTGGGAAAACCTTTAACTTCCTTACCTGAAGAAACCGTCAATAATGTTATGGATAATCGCTTATCCAGTTTTCAACGTCTTCAAAAAATGGTACAGCACACATACAGTGTCAGAGGGGTGCGTGTTACCTATAGACTAACATTTTTTGAGAATTAGACTATGTTTTTATGTTTTCCTTTATGTTGAAATTTCTAATTCAAGGCGGGCGGCATGTTGTGTCTCATAATAGTTTACTAACAGCGGCAACCGCGCTCTTTCAACTTACTACGAAAGAAAAGGACAATAATCTCTCTCTCTATGACTAAGGTTGTCGCCGAGAAAATGTGTTGCTAAAAGTCTCTGTCATTTATATCATTTTTCTTATAAAGTAATAGAGCAGCATTGGTTAAAGTACAGAATTTTATTTATTTATCATACTGTCCACCTATTAGCCTAAACAGAAATAAAGACTCTGTTTATAGAGTTGGCCTGAGTTAAGGTCAACTGCGAACAATAATAAGGCTTCTTACTCAACACATACACTACAAGATACAACTGCGTAGAAAACAATAAGAAACCACTACGTAGAAAACATTCTCTAGTATAACGGTCTAGTGAAGCGCACTTAAGAACTCAGATGCAACTTGATATATTTATTATACATAGATACAAAATAAAATAATTTCCATTTTTACGACGGGCAAGATTTATAATTTCTTTTTATTTGAAACAGATAGACTTTTACATCAATTTCATTTTTAAGTGGCAATTTAAGCTCAAACGAAAGTATTTCCAGTCTTACGGGGCAAGGACAACTGAGAAGAAGCGAAGAAACAACTTGGTTAGTCAAATTACCACAACTACCATCCATCAATTTTTATTTCTCTCATAAAAGGAAAGTATTTTTCACATGTTTAAAATTATATATATATCTACAGAATTTTCTTGGTAAAACTACGGTTTTGATATTTACTACTCTAACAAAATCGGTACCCTGCTTCCATTTAATATTAAGTTTAGTCCAAATCTTCAGAAATTAAAGATTATGAAAATTAAGCTTCCTCTAAAAATTCTTTCCTAGACCGAAAAACCTGCGCCGAAGACATTGTTTACATGTAATTAAGTAGATTAGAGGAAGTTATTATTCCCAATAAATCGATTAGTAATGATTTATTTGAATGATTTTTTTTATTTACGTCTCTACTATTTATCAAGTAAAAACTGAAATTTTTTGGATGACGAATATAGATAAACAAATGCCAAGTCCAAGAAAATGTACCCATTTAAGCAAATATTAATTATATTTAGATAAAAATATTAGGATATCGAACGCCAACTAAAAATTTACATACAATTATAATAGTGACACTATTATTTTACCTTAATCTCTTTATCTTTGATACCTTACTTCTAAAGCCTCTTCTTATGTTATATAAGTATGGGGACATTATTCCAGATTTAGTCTAGTTTCAAAGTTTAAAAAGTATGTAAGCCATGAGGAAAACGTGCCTATAATCTAGTGTTCTGTGGCTTATATAATTTATTGAAAGAATAAAAAAAAAACTGCGTGCAGTTGCCAACAGAGAAACTTTTTGTAAAAGCCAGATTTTCAAATATTTTGGTTAGACACAAAATTGTGGTTCAATTGAAATTTTATGGGAAACCGTAGTCCAGAAATTTACTAAGATGCACGTCATGCTAGGACACGTCAAGAGCAAAGTTTTGGGCCTACAGTCAAAATCCAAACAATGAATAACAAAATAAATTAATTTCAGCAGCGCCCTAAAGAATGTATCTAATCTTTTTTCTTATTCCAAATGAAATTTATGTAAAAATAAATAAAATGGTTTATGAATGAAACAGATTATCCATATTGTTCAAATAGGAACTGTTGGTGGAGTTGTAGAAAAAATTGTCTAATGTTTTAAATACAGTATACTCCGGGAATAACGTACACGGGATATAACGTACTTCCGGTTATTGCGTACACTTTTGATTGCCCCGGCCAAAATACTCTTGATTTTTAATCGGATATTACGTACCCTATGTAATTTGAACTCCGGATATAAAGTACGATTTTCAGTAGCCCAATTTCGGTTATAAAGTACGAGTGTACGTTAAAACCAGACTACCGGTCGGGTGTTCCCCGACATTGTCGGGAATTCCCCAGTAATCGTTTGCGGGATTTTTGTCGAACCGGCCGGCGCAGCGCTTTACTGCGATGACAGTCGGCATTTTTAATTCGACTGTTTTACGAAAAGGTACGCTAGTAAGATTTTTTATATGTGATAAATATGGCGGATCGACGCAACTGTGAAAGAAAAGGTAGAGATTATTAAAAGTATTGAAAGTGGCATCAGCAAAACGGAAATTGCTAGACGAAAAAATTTAGCAAAAACAACAGTGTGTACAATTTGTAAGTAATCGCGAAAAAATCAAGAAAGCAAGTGAAAGTAAGTCACACAGTGTTAAAAAAAATAGAAATCCTATACGCCATGATGTCGATCAAGCTCTTCTACGATGGTTTGAGGTTCGAAGATCCGAAAATATTGCAATAAGTGGTCCAATTTTAAAAGCAAAAGCCGAGGATTTTTCTAAAGAATTACAAGGTGACGATTTTAGTTGCTCTACAGGTTGGCTCGAACGTTTCAAAGTTCGTCACAGCATAAAGGTCGGAAAGATTTCGGGTGAAGCAGCAGATGTTAACAAGCAAAGTGTGTTAAACTGGTTAGAAGATAAGTGGCCCAAAATTTCAGAACATTATAGCAGTGAGGATATTTTCAATGGGGACGAGACTGGGCTATTTTACAAGATGACTCCAGATCGTACCCTTAAATTTGTGGGGGAAAAGTGTGTGGGAGGGAAGCAGTCCAAGTTGAGGTACACCGTTTGGGTTTGTGCAAATATGACGGGTAATGAAAAATGCAAACTACTTATTATTGGAAAATATGAACGACCCAGATGCATGAAAAATGTAAAAAATCTGCCTGTCATTTACAAGTCAAACAATCGAGCATGGATGACTTCAGCAATTTTTGGAAATTATTTAAAGGATTGGGATGAAAAATTAAGACGACAGAAGAGAAAAATATTGCTTCTGGTTGACAACTGTGCAGCTCATCCAAAAAACCTGATTCTTACAAATATCAGATTAGAGTTTTTGCCACCAAATTGCACCTCAGTCGTACAGCCTATGGATCAGGGCATAATCAAGTGTCTTAAATCATATTATCGTAGATCTTTTATGCATCGCCTGATCCAATCATTGGACAATAAGGAGACATTTAACATAACTATCCTAGAGTCAATGAAATTAATTGCTCAAGCTTGGAATGAAGTTACGCCAAGCACTATTAAAAACTGCTTTCAACATGCAGGTCTGATAAAATCGGTAGATGGGTTTGATTCAGACGATGACTTACCTCTGGTTCAGTGGGTCGAGAAGTACAAAAATATTGACGACGATGACTGGGAAGTCCCCCTTAGTGATTGGTTGCACAACAACTATGAAGATCTAACCAACGTCGAAATGTATCTTCCTGAGCTAGATAGCTTTCAAACAATTGATGATAGTTTAGTAACAACGGAGTCATTAACAGATAATGATATTATTACTGAAGTTTTACATCCACATGATTTTCATAGTTCTGACAGTGAAAGCGACGACGAAGTTCAACAGGACAAGGTACCAAGTTATTCTGAGGCGCTCTGTGCTGTTAAAACAGTTACAGAGTTTTTACAATATTCTGATGACGTGTCCGATGATATTATGCAAGCGGCTTTGAATGTTGAAAAGCACATAAATAATATGAAGTTGAAATTATTATTGAAACAAAAACAAACTAAATTAACAAGTTTTCTTACTCAAAAAGACTAAAATATGTATTATTTGTAGTTTTAAGTTATAAGTTTTTATAATAAATACTGTTTTTGGTTTAAATGTAGTTTAAACATATTTTTATACCCAATAAAAATACACATGTACGTACATACATATTTCTTGTGTTTTTTTTTTATAACGTACCTCCGCCTATAGAGTACCGATATTTTTGCCCCTACAGGGTACGTTATAACCGGAGTTTACTGTATATAGAGAAATGTATAAAATAGGTTGTTAAAAAAAGGTCGCCACCGACAATAAAACACCCAGGCTTTATTGAAATCTGGAAATGCCATGAGAAAGTTTCTTAAAGTTTTTAACTTAAACCCAAAAAATAAAATAACATTGGGAAATATCTACCAATTTTTCATTAAATTTTCAAACATATTCATTTGCCTACTGATTTTAATAACTTTCTTGTTTATGTTGCTCATTGAAAACCTAAATCTCAGCTATGGTTATGTTACTTTCTATTTTTCTGTTTTTAATCCGCCATCCACGCCAGAATGATGATGCTTTATTATAGCGGTTCATAATTTACTTAGTTCTTATTTATTACCTGATAGTAAACGTCCCCAGAAAATTATTTATTTTTATTTTCAATAAATCCGTCTTCGTATCCTTAAAATACTCAGTCATATTTGTATCTAAAAACTTATGTCGGTATCTTGTAACTTGTAAGTTAATGTAAATAATGATCCTGTAGAAAGGAAGCGATATTAAAACAGCGGATTTTTCAGGTGAATAAAAACTGGCGCAATATTGCAAAAGCACATCATCTCTGGACAACCTGACAATGACAATTTCTCATGAGAGATGCAACATCAACAATGGCTCGTCCCGATAAAATATATCGCCGTTAATTATGTCCAACTTCAAAGAACGTTGACAATCGCCGGTTCAGAAATAGAAGCGCTTCTTCACCTTCGTTCTTACCCCGCCTCACCGCGACAGTTCCGGCAAGATCGGTGCCAACCAACAAGTTTGTAAATTAGGAGTATCAGCATACTT
The DNA here is from genome assembly GCA_030620095.1 of Kuschelorhynchus macadamiae. NCBI lineage: Eukaryota > Metazoa > Arthropoda > Insecta > Coleoptera > Curculionidae > Kuschelorhynchus > Kuschelorhynchus macadamiae. Next base: position 93,078 of record JAUTXW010000259.1, on the reverse strand, counting down.
TTGTTTTATTTAATTCGAACAGTTGGTATTTGGGACGTTATTACGTATTAAGTTAATATCTCAAGTTCACACTTTTAACAATTTATGAGTTACTGCAAAATAATAGCAAACGAAGTTGGACACGAATTTGCAGAAATTTATGTAATTATGTCTATTTTAGGGCAACTCACTCTCTGTTGGTCAGTTTATTTCAGAAATGGGATAAAACAGAGTTCCCTAAATATCCTGAATATAGACTAACTGTTTGTAGTGGGATATTAACCTATGACTGAACTAACAATAAAATATTTTAAAAAAATGAGATTTGAAGTATTTCGTAAAACTAGGTAACTACAAGTCCAACATTTCCATGTCTCACGGGAGAATTTCTCCCGGAGTTAGTACCACGGCTTTGAAAAACGTATTTGGAAAGCTTAAGTCCCTTACTGGAATTAAAAAAACTTACCTTTGACCGAAGGACAGAATGTTATTAACTAATTTATAGAGCACTAGCAAATCAAAAATGTTTATTTTATCTGATAGGATAATCATTGAGAACTTGTTCGAAATTGGTATATAATTGCCATTGTTAATAATTGTATTACAATCTAAAAATCTTAGGAACTCGTTCTTAATCTTTTTCAACCTCTGTTTGTCTGTGAAAGTTGAGTGGACTATACAGGGTCGCTGGTGTGTATGGAAATGGTCGATTATTTTAAAAAACAGGACAGTTAGCAAGGAATGTGAAATGATTATAAAATAAATATATCTGGTTTGATACCCTTATCTTAAAAGACATTAACCCAAACTTAAGAAAAACCCTACCATAAGATGCAATATGTTAGAAAGAGACGGACAACTCTCTCTAATACCCTCTCTATATACTGGAGTCAATGAGAATACATTGCTTCTTATGAGAGGATTTTTGTTAAATTTCCCGGGGTGTCTTTAAAGATAAAGGTATCAAGTGAAGTATATTTATTATAGCCAATAACCAAACCTGTATAACTAGTTTTTTTTTACTCCAATAGATTTTTAAAAATCTCATAGATTTTGTATTTAGCATTTGTTGCTAGCTTTTTTGCTTTTGGAGGTAAACAATCGTTTCTATTCATACCAGCTAACCTGTATATAATAGCTTAGTATAAGTTAATAATAATCTTAGGGTCCTTAAAATAATGGCGATTTCTTAATAGAAATTCCAACATTCTATTACACTGGTTCACAACATACTCTATATGTGATGTGAAAAGCAACTTCGAATGCATTATGGCACCCCGATCGCTAACTTCACTGATTTGAAATTTATATAATAATTAAAGTTCAAAATATGTTTATTGATAGGCATGTAACTGAAACGCACTTATCCAATTTCAAGAACACACTGCGGGTTTCACAATATTTCTCCAGCTGCAGTAAATTCGGCAGCCTCAACATTTTAAGTCGTCTCGTACATTAAAACCAGCGAATTTTTAAAATATTTTATTATGTCATTAAAGTATGTTATGAAATATAAGGGTCCAAGATGACTGCCCTGAGGCACAGCGGCTCGGCAAGGTTATTCAAAAGGCTGTTATGCCTAATTTTCTCAAATACTCATAAATCGGTTTGTATGACATCAATCTGATTTAGATCGTCCATCTTACGGAGAACAGCAGAAAATACCGTTATAGTCGGTAGACTTCTTCAGGATAAATCCGTACTTTGTTTTATGATGATATGTTTTACTTTGTCAAGAATAACAGCATGTATTAGTTAAATTCTATCAAAAACATACAATTAACTTATTGGTCTCTAGAGTTTTGTGTTATGCTTATCAGCACCTTTATTTATTGCAATAATAAATGAAGTTTTTCATTTATCTGGAAATATGCCTTTATCTAGAGTTAAACATTGTATGTATATAAAAGGGTTAAATAGCTGCATGTTGCAATTTTTTATAAAGACTGTACTGTACTGATGTACTTTTAGCATTTGTTTTAAAAGTGATTTACTTTTAATTCAAAATAATATATTTATTCAATTAAACGTACAATTAGTGAAACTACAGTTAAAATAAGAAACTACATGGCCAATCTCATTCGCAGCTGTAACAGAATTTATTTTAGTAAAATTTATACCAGGGCAGTGAGCAATGGTATCTGTCGAAGTTTTGGACAAAATTTGATCTGCAATGTTCTGTTTCTTTTGTAGTTAGTCATCTATATAATCCTCCGCTACTGTACTGACATTCAATTCACCGTCACTTAATTGTAGTAATGTTAGCACCAGAGTTCGCCAACAAACTAGCTGAGTAACGTCAGAAACGATGTCCAGTATGAAGATGGGAATCAGGTAAATTTAGAAATTTAGCGATTTTGGCAGGCATCTTACCAAATGTGTTGATTCCACCTAGGATCTCGATTCCGCTAGGAGAAATAAATTTTCTTGATCACTATCCGTCGAGCAAAAATTCGTGATTACTTATTTGACATTACTGGTCAACAAAAATAAATCAACAAATTCGTTTTTTTACCTTAGGAACGTAGAAAATTAGATGAATTTAGATTTAAAAATGATAATCTTGAGGATATTTTATCAGTTTATTAACGCAAAAAATGCGTTTAATTGGACTTTTAATTAAAAATAGTGTATGATATATGTGCTGAAAGTGATTTTATTTTGTTCCAAGGGGTGGAACGCTCCGCTTTCGGCCTGGAAAACGTCCCTTCTCTCTAAATAAAAAGTCACTTTTAGCACTGAGGTATATCATAAATGACTGTTATGTTTATTTAACTAATGAAATTCTGCAGCTGCTTGGAAATCCTCCTGAACAGTGAAAATGTTTGATAATGGGTCAAATTTTTGTAAATCTTATATTACGTATGCGCTTTGTTTTTATTGGGTTTGCTTTAAAATACTATGGATATTCAACCCTAATCTTAAATGAAGGTATGGTTTCACTAATATTGTTGACCATTTTATTATAAAAAATGTTTACTGATTCATTGGCATTATTATTTAAATATTTCAACCAAGGCACATGTGCTAGTATATTGTTGATATTATCGAAATTTATCCTGCCAAAATTTAGAATTTTTTATTTCTTAGTTTTCTTTTAAGTTTTAAATTTATAATTAGTACGGGGTTATAAGCATCTTTAGCAACTATAGGGTCCGACAATATGCTACATTGTCTAAAATGCTTTTATTAGAAAAAATAAATCTAAAATTTCATCATTCTTATGGTAAACACCGTTAAATTGCATCAAACCCAAAAACTAACACATATAAATATTTTCAAAATATTTAGGCTCGACGTTTGTAAGTTCAAAAATGTTTTCATCGTTTAACGGAACCGACGTAACGGTTGGAAAGTTACAGTAGCCTAAAAGGATGAAGCTATTATTTTAAACAATATTTTGATTTGCTTGCAATTTAGACAGAAAAGTCCATGATCTTTGCTCTACAGAAGGATACAGAACTCCTCAGTAGGCGTATTTGCTCTTTCATATCATGCATCATGTCCATTGTCTCGGCATTAGAATCTGAAGTCGGCAAAAACGGACGACTGTTACGATGGTAAATGATATGCGAAGTTCTGACACTCATCTGTCCGATGGACCAGTTTGACAGTCGTCTCGAGCTGAGCGTTTGTAAGATCAAAATACTGTGCGTGCAAAAAAACCTTTTTAGGGACTACTGAAGGCCAAGCTTCCTACGATTTACTTGAACGCTATATATTTTGCATGGACATTATTGACATGTTTTCACGGTTTACCTTTTTTGAAAAAAAAAAAATAAAATCAGGACGTACAAAATATAGACACAAGCATGCGATTTAATTGGGATTATCTCTTCCGAGCAAACCTCGACGCGACTGAATGGTGTCCAATTTATTAGACTACTCTGTTATGATCCTTCCTCGCTATTGTCCAACCAGAATTTTTTTTTGTACAAGATGTACCTGCATTAAAAGATAGATCTACTCGAAAAATGCATCTAAAAGTATTTATCTACTTCGCTTTTATAATTTAACTAATATAAATGTCAACCGAAAGTTATAAAAAAATTGGTACGGAATAAATGTTTGCTTCATCTCATGTTGGAACACTCTTTGTGGCGTTTGTTTCATAACAAAGGCTAGCGCATTTGTCAAAAAAATATTGCCTTGAAAATATACGCTTTCCACTAAACGCTGCCCTGTAAATTTAGTAAATTAATTTTTAAATTTTGCTTGATCAACTTATAACAGATATAAAATTTGAAACTTGATTTACTAGGAAATCAGAAAATCAACAGTGAATACCATCCAAATTGCCTTAATACACTAGTTCTCTTTAGAATATTGTCTTGAATTTCAGATATTCGTGCAGCACTTGTCAATTATATTTCCTTTACCTAATCGTTAATATTTTTAAGTAATCGTTTTATTTTAACTGAAAACTTCTTGAGTTACGGAAATTTTTTCTTTACATCTAATTTTAAAATTAAAGTTTTATTTACGCCATGAGTATTCGTTCGAAAGGAGAAAATATGTTCGATTTTTTTAAACATCAAGAGCCTTTATTATTATACACAAATAACACAAGAAAACAACTTCTAGCGCGGGAGATAACTACAGAAAAATTCGGTCAATTTCACCAAAGCAGATAATGCATCTTTTTAAATTCGTGTTTTTCAACCTTGCACGCGCTCTAGTTCAATAACGGTAAGTAAGCGAAAAAAGGTGTTCGCAGGCGGTTCGTAGAGACATTTTTCCCCGTTAACGCAAGATTCAGGTCGTAACAGGAGACCTTTTGAAATGGGTAAAAAATGACCCATTTCGAAAATTCGAATTCCCGTCTAAAAATCTCAGAGAAAAAAGGATAATATCCAAGCGCGGGAAGCCGATCTTTAAGGTTTTTTGCAGGGCCGAAACGCGAGCGGTTTTTACAAGAACCCGAAATTCGAAATCAAAATATGATGCTTATGCCGCAAATACCGGGAAAGCAACAGGAATTAAAAAAAAAACTGTTTTCGTTCGTATTTTCGCTACACATTTCATTCGCTTTTAAAAAACTATTGATTCTGAGTGAAAATACTTTAAGGGGCCTAGAAGTACTTTCTAAAAGTTTAAATATCACGTCGCCAGTATTATGCACCGACTTATACAAGATCAAGCCATTTAGAAAATTTTCTTTTTTTTTGGGGTTTTCAATAAGTGTTTCACATTTGGCCCTGTATCATCTAAAGGATTGATCTTAATCGAATGAAGTAAATACTCCCAAGGAACGTTTACGTTACAGAGTAAATGTGTGTCTATGTTATTTATGTGTAGAGGTCGGTATTAGCTTTAGCAAAATCGGTGTTTAAGTTGAATTTTGAGATTTTTTATACGAAATTATTTTGTAGAAATACTGCACATTGTACTATCTGTGACAAAAACGCTTGGGGCGATAAAAAGCTCTCGCTTTTTGATATTAGGTATATTTTTATTTGTATGTTCGGTATAGAGAATTTGGGTACAATCGACATTAAAAAAAAACTTTGGGATTTTCTAATTTTAAACAAAATAGTTGTTTTTTTTTGGTGTTTAGCTTTAGCTGACGACGGGATAAGCACTTTGACAGGATGAATGTATGGAGAAATTCTATGGATCAGAAAATAGAATAAATTTGACGGATATTGTCTAATCTTGATAATTTTTTTTAGATATAGCAAGACTAGAAAATATTTTATGCTAAAATTTTAGCGAAATCCACATATTTAATTTTTTTTGCGTATTCGTAACCGCGTCAATACTTTGCGCCACGCTACTTGAGAAGTCATATTGGTATAATCAATAATACTTATAAAAATCAGTTTTGGCATAATAAAACACTAAAAACTCTCATTACTTACAGGGCTACTACCATAAATACATTTTAACTATTACCAAAGATATATTATAGCTTACGCAATAGATAACTTAAAGGGGACGCGGACGCGTTGTATTGGTCCTGAGATATCAATGCTGGTCGAAATAATATTATTTCGTTTGGTAACCCTCGATTCGCGAACGGGATTGAGACGCGGCGTTTCCAATCATTAAATATTAGAAGAGATATTTTAGTTAAAAGGGGAATACTGGATTTAGCTATTAATCTTTGGGGTTGAAATTTGAGTCAGGTTAGCTTGAAATAAAGTTTCTAGGAGTAAGCATACGTTTTAATAGAAAACAAACTTATTCCGACAAAAACCTGCGCCTTAATTTTTCGGATGGATGCAGGTCTTTCAAAGCCAGCATTCATTTAAAGGGTGCCTGAGCGTTGCCGTGTCTTGTTCGATCTACTGCGTTGCTATATTAATCTACCCTACTACATTTCTTTTATCCAATAATTGTTTTTAAGACGTTAAAATTCAACTATTATTTAATTTTAATTATTAGTAAATATATTAAGAATTAAATTAAAACTTCAATCTATTTTTGATCAGTCATCATTTCTTTCTAAACCATACTATGTAACTTTCTTCTTTTTAAATATTCATTTTATACGTAGATATATTTTTGGGTTAAAATTAGGACATTGCCAATGTTGCCATTTTTTTTTTGCAAACTTTTAGTCTCAAGCATTTCTTCTGTCGGTCGGGTTCGCTTTCGGTTTTTGACACAGTTCGCACCATTTTATAGACAAAAGTTTCTTAATCTAAGCTCAAAAAGTGTTTTGCCGCAACTCAGACTTTAGAAGTAACCTCTTAAGTTCCCGGTAGAATAAAATGAGCAGACTTGCCTAACTGATAGGTGAGGTCAGAAAATTGGAGTTGCGGCATTTATTTATTTATAAAGCATTATATGCAGTTTTCCTTTATTAGATTAAAAAACAACTGATTACTAGAATTTCTATAAACGTCATTTGCTTTCAAATAGCGTACATAAAAGTACTTTGTTCTATCATATCCTCGTAGAGTCCAGCTGATTTTTAAAATTTTTGTAGCGTTATAAAAAATTCTTTTGGTTTCAGTTCAATTTTCCAACAGAGTCGTCAGACAGCAAAATCGATGTTTAGTTAAAAGGTTGAAAAACTACTAAAAATTATTGGTAACTTTTAAAAAATATTTTTAGAATTTCTATTTCATTTGCCGTAATACCGAACTTTAGGCAGAAAACGTAAACCTAAAACAGCTTAGCGAAGACAAAACAGATATGCTATAAACTATGTAAACTATACTTTTGTATTGTTTTTAAAAGGAAACACACCTAATTTTTTGCAATGGAGAAAAACTTGACAACATTTTTCCAACATGAAAATTTTTTTATTTTAAAATTCAACAAAAAGACTTTAATATCAACAGAAATTGGATTTTGATAGTTTTTGGTCAGAATATTTTTTGTAGAATTTAAAACAATTATATAACTTTTAGCAATTTTCAATAAGTTTTATCAATTTTTGCTTTATCATACGTTAATAAAGAATTTAATTTATATTTTAAGAGGCACACAAAATTCTGAGGCATAAAGCTTATATTTCTTATAATTTCCTTAAATATAAGATCAATAAAGTGATTTGATATTATATTGTTAAAACTATTTTCATACAATTAAGATTTAGGATTGTGGTATTAGGTGATGTTTTACCACTTAACTTTTGTTTGCAAACAAAGCAATAGTTAAATTAAAATTACAACTATAAATGCATTTTTTTAGGTCAAATCAATACCTAGTTTTGCAAATATGCTGTTCTAACATTTGGGTTGGCAATAAATTTTTTGCACCGAGTGTAATACTTTCAGGCAAGTTTTAGGTCTTTACGTCTTTACTAGATATAAATGTCAATACTGAGATAAGATCTGCAACCAAAAACTTATTAATAAAGGACGATTGATACGATTATTTAGATCAATCGGCGGTGTGCCTGCTGAGTTTATCGAAATTCATTTCACTATGTATTATGTACCTTTCTGACGAAAACTATGTGCAATATGTTCATATTGGCGAAATCTTCCTTTAGCAGGTATTTCCAGTGCCAGGTTTGGCGAAAGGTATAACAGAAACTTCCTTAAATTAAGGCTGCCAATAAATAAACAGTTCTGCTAATATTATTTACGTTACGCGTTTGTTTTGCTAAAACAATATTTGGTAATATTTAGACCTCTACAAATTGTAAATCGTTGTAGACACCATGAGAGGCAGGGACAATGGAAATCCCACGTGCATGCCTAGAAATAGCCGCGCGTGGATTAAAAGCACACAATGGCTCAATTGAGAATCTCAACTCGGATTATCAAACAGATGAATGTTAATTTATGGATGAAGTCTTTTAGTGTTATGGAGACCCGCTATTTCTTACAGCGGATTTCTTTTGATGAGTTCTCATATTGCTTTGTTATCGGCCTTCACTCTTCAGCCTTTAAAACAAAATGATGCATCCTCTTTTTCATAACATATTTGTTTTTTTTTTCTGGAGCGTATTAATTGGGTTTTTAACTATTGTTATAACTAGGAAATCGTTATTTTAACGAAATGGTTTTTTTACTAAACAAAGACGCGTATTTCAAGGTCATTTTCATTCTATTTGACTGAACATCCAGCTCGTTCGCTGGACTAATAAGGTTACTGTCCGTGCCCCACATCAACCTGTCACACTACAGATATCATGTTATTTATGTGCAGCAAACAGAGTTGAGATATTAAATTCATTCCGATATCCCCTTAAAACGAAGGTTAGCTTTTCGAAAACCATTTCTAACAAGAATGTCTTTTCTTGGTGTGAGCATATTGTATTAGATAGTATTAGAGCTTGAGGTAAAAGTTATTATTTTAGATATGATTTTAAATGCAGAACTGTAAAATTATATTATAGCAGTAATTTATAACACATGTGCTGAGAATTCAGAAAAAATATTGAAGGTATTTAATTAGTTTTCATTTCATACTCAAAACACTGAGGAGAGTGTTAAAAAATTCTACCTACAAAAATGTATACAAGCAATTAAAAATGAAAAGAAAAAAAGAGGTAAGCAAATACTATTTTAATTTAAGAATCCTTTAATGGTATAATGGTATATTTATTCAAATACAACCTGCGTGACCTTTTTTCTTGTCTTCTCGTTCCTGTCTTTAGTATTTTAGTTTGCTTTTTTAGGTTTCGTGGTTTGTTAATGTTTTAGTGTTTTTTTAGTCATATCTGAGACGTTTTTATCTATTCTCTAAACAGTGTTGAATCCATATTCGTTATTTTAGGCAAATAAAACAATTCACGCTTCCGGTGCAACGTTTGGATTTAAAAACGGCACACGGCGCTGTGAATGGAGCGCTTACCATGTTTGGAGTGGTTTTTGCTTTTATAGTGTTTGAGTGTTATATCTGTAGACAGCTAAATCAATGGGGAGATTGACTATTACTCTTAAGATAAGCCTTAAAAGACTTATGTGCTATGATATAGATAGGAATATATTTTTTACTATTATTATACTATTTTTACCATATATTTACGAAATGCCTTGGAGGTTTATGAACAACTCGTAACACGTAAAACATCGACTTCAACCCGTATAAAAAGTATTTTTGTTTGAAGGGTAAAAATGTTTTTAATTTGTAAATATTTCTTAGATGATGATAAGCATCTTTTAATTTAGTTTTTATGTGAGATTCGAAAGACAGTGAGCTGTCAAAAGTAACATCCACATTTTTTGCTTCATATACACTGGGATTACTGGAAATTATATTATTATTTATATGACTACTACATTCTGTGTATTCCATTTCTACCCAGAACCAGAATTTAGGACTTATGATTATGATTTTTTTGCAAATATTTCTGCATTCTTCAATTCGCAAATAAACTGCGTCTGTATAATATCTGTTTTGATTGCTAGCGTAAATTGCAAATAGCAAAGATGACAAAACATAGTCTCGGGTATCTCCCTGAGAGACTGGAAGGAAATTTGATGTAAAGGTGTTTGACACCCCAAACACCACAACTTGGCCCTGACGATGGCATAGATAGTTATTACTAAAGAGAGATAAAGCATTTTCATATAAGGGAAAATATTTGAATGTTACCAGTAACATGATTCAAAGTGTTAACAGCCTTGCTAAAATTTAGTAGAGCCAAACAAGTACAGTTCTTCATTAAGACAAACGTCGTTTAATATACATATTTACCAGACACGTGAAAGTGCTAAAATCTTTTCGAAAACATGGTTGACATTCAGCAATTACGATTTATCTCTCCGCTTTATACTTATAGTTTAAAGTCTTTAAACTCGGTGGGTTCCAAAACTTTAGCCACTGGTTAATAATTGGCTGTTTCAATATTGCTGGGTAATTTTTTCTAAAATGTACTAACATTGTTAATTAGTAGGTTTATAAAAAATGATAAACAAAATTTTAAATCTAGTGGAAATTCCATCTTTACCAATCGCATTTGATGATATAGTTGACATAATTTTATGCAACATAAATGCTTTGATAAAAGTTTAGGTAGTGAGGCACAGTCTAGCAAATCATTAGTAGAATAAAAGAAATTGTAAATATCTGAAGTATTAGTTAAATGATTTGATAGTTAATTCCTAATAATTTTAGGTGTTCTATTGTTTTAGACATTAGGCATTTACGGTATTATCTCTTAATTTAATTTGTGACCTTATGTTGCTGTTAATTTTTGGGAGCCGTTCTGAAACTATTTTGGTTTTTAGAAAAGAATTCTTATTGATATTTTTTAAGATATTTCGATTAAAAATAGTTCTTTTATTGTCGATATTGTTTGTATAATATTCTTCTTCAATAGGATAAGTGAACGTTCATTAAAAAAGTTATTTACATTTATATTAATATAGTCCCTATATGCTATACAGCTTTTTAAATTATTTAGTGGGAGTTTTTGAAAACCTGAAAAAACAAGATTGTGATAAGATAAATATTCTGAAATACCCAATGAACCAGATTCTAATGACACTATTTTTTGATAGCAGTTATCACAACAATAAAGCTTTATTTATTTGTGAGTAGATTTATCCGAGTAGGCTGAGAAATACGTTGTAACAAATTAAATATGTCTAAAACATTTTTTAGTTTGTTTAGATAAGCAGATTGACTTAAAAACTGTGCAGTTACAATTCGACGTGATAATTGAGAAGATATCTTCTAAGTTATCTAGAAATTGATTAGCATTTCTAGATGGTGGTCGGTACACATTGAGTAGCAAAAAAGTCGTGTTTTTATTTTAAAGGATATTGCTATATATTCAAAATCATTAAATGTGATATTTAAGTTTACTATAGATTTCCAGTTTCTTTTCATATATATAGCAACTCCGCGACCACGACCTTTTCCTGTAAATAAATGAATCTGGAAGCTAATTGTAGGTTACTTCATGATAATATGCATCTTTAAGTTAAAATTCCAAAAAAATAGCTAAAAGAAAAAACAGTTGTCATCATTGGAAGTAACCAAAAACAAATGTTTCGTTTATTTGCTTGGGAACCTACTTTGAATTTTTTATTATTATTATCTATGTATCTTCTTGAATATCTTCGGAGTTCTTAGATGAGTTCAGATTCAACAAGAAATCATAGTAAGCACAATTCTAAGAATATCTGCAGTGCCCAGAAGTTCTATTTTTTACAATGTGAGGCATGATGGTTTACCAGGTGTCAGGTTTATCTGCTTATCTATACCCTTACTGACTGTTCCTAATGCTCCAATCACCACTGGTACAACCCTCGATTTGACGTTCCACATTCAGTTTATCTTATTATTACTATTATTAATGTTATTAATATTTTCATTATAACTTTGAAACGTGGTAAATAAACTAATATGAATGCTAATTTTGATCACAAAAGGTAAGGATATCTTTAAAATTTAAAAATAAATAATTGCACTAATAACAAGACTAGAGAATTTCCCCATGATCAGGAAGAATGAAACTTTTCGCCCACCCCAAAAAAATCATAATTTTCAACTAAAAAAAGGGATAGTTATTTACAATTTATCAGATGAGCACTCTGGTTTTGATCATTACGTGCTACCCATTTTAGTCTCTAATTCTACAAATTTGTTGTTTATAAACTAATTTATGTCTTTGCCTTTGTGACATAGAGCACCATCAATCTAATAATTATTCACTTGTTCATCAGTAAAACATAAATGTATTTATTTATTTATTGCCTTATTGTTACAGAGTAGCATATAATAATTACAATGGTATTATATTAAAACATATGTTACCCTCAGAGCTCTTCCATTCAACTCGAATCTGCGATGTAAAGATCCATTCGACGTCCTGTTGCTCCCAAAGGTGGAATATGATGGACTGCGCATAGATCTTTACTTGTTATAAGGATAAAGACTGAAATGTACTAAACAACACCCTCGAAGCTCTTTACCTAAATATAGCATATAAAACTACGTGTAAACCTAATGTAAATATAATAATGTACAATTTATACAGTAAAAAGTAATGAATGTAAAAGAAAGTAGGAGAAAAAATACTATAGCAGATACCAGCAAAAAGCGAGGAAAGCATAATAAAAATCTACATACGGTTGTTTAACCAGTCCTTGAGACGTTTCTTAAAAACAATTAGCGAAAAGTTTTTCGTTATATACTTTAGCAATATAATAGCTAAATGGTCCACATAATTGAGTGGTTCTATGTGTTGGAATAGTCAGTTGGTCTTTATGTCGAATATTTATCGTATGGACTGAACTGCGAAATTTTAATTTGTCGTAAAGGTATGTAGGTTTTTTTTTAAATAATTTTATAATAAAAGACTGAACAGTGTAATGTTTTGTGATCTACTATATTAAGCCATCCCAAGCTCCTGAGGGACAATGATACGTGATCTCTAAGACAGCAAAAGAGCCGGACACAAACGTTCTGAATTAGTTGCAGTCGCCGAGCGTCTGCCTGAATTATGTTAGGCCCGTAAACAACATCGCCATAATTCAAATGCAAGAGAACCATAGTTTCGCAGAGAATTAAGCGACATTTCTTACTCAATAAATGTCAATTAAGGTAGATCATTTTAAGGTTCATAAACGCTCTTCTGATAACAGCAGAAACGTGTTCCGAAAATCTCATTCTGCAGTCCAAAACCAAGCCCAGGTTTTTTGAACACTCCTTCAAAGAAAGATGTTTCCATTCGTCGAAACGTCGATGCTGTGTAGGCATCTTAAGCGGACAACAGACCGTCCAAACAGCATCATGCTTAACTTAGAGGCATTCAAAGTCAAGGTAAATAATAACTTTTCTCAATTTATTGGGCTTAACGGAAATATTCCCTGGCCTATTTTTTATGAGTAACTTTATAAAATATATATATATATATATATATATATATATATATATATATATATATATATATATATATATATATATATATATATATATATATATATATATATATACTTTATATTTTATAAAGTATATACAGCCACTTATTCTCCAAAATCCAAAACAATCATGTAGCGCATATCTCTAATTGAAATAGAGTGAACATATGGTGACAATTTAAGTTAATTTTACTATAACCTAAAATATACTACCTAAGTACATAATACTGGTCCATTCTTGGGCGGGTGCGTCTTTGTTTCAAAATAAAGATTTATTTACAATTTTTTTCGAAAATAGATATTTCGAAAACCGTTTGATAAATGAAAACTGGAATCAGGTAATTCGTAACTTGTATTTCTTTTATATTTCTGCGAATTGCTTACTTAATACGAACAAACCAAAAATATAATTTTTACCTACATTTCAAATACCATCATTAATAAAATCACGATGCTATTATCGAATTAAATCTAAGGTGGTCGTTGCGTTACACAAGTACCATCGCATGAATCCATCTTTTCAGCTTCTAAATGTGTCCTCAGGATGTTCATTCATAATCGTCTGAAGTTGCTCTTGTTGCACCCGGAAGAACACCTTGCCAAAGTTCATTCACAGATTTACAAATTATGAATATATTTAAGCAACGTTCGCCTAAATTCTTTGACATATTCTAAGCATTCAACTGGCCTGGACTTTTGTGAGAGAGAATCCAGGGTTGGACCGGGCTCAAGACCCAATCAGTTTTCACAACAAAAAGATATATTATCATAAAGAATTTTTTTGGTCATATGCTAAAAGACTTCAAAGACGCTATGTTTACTTTTTTATTAAGAAGTAATTATTATGAATATTTTTGATTTTGGCAACTAATCAAAATTTGGTCCCAGAGTTTTTGGACTCCTAGTCCCCGGGCTATTAATATCAACAGAACATAATTAAGAAAGAAGTATACTTTTAACTACTTTTTAGTAGAGCAAAGGCAAGATGGATATATTAATGATATTATTACTAATATTAAAAAAAGTTAACCATATTTTTCCGCGAGTAAGGGCAGTAAGCTAACAGGTCTTTTTGTGCACTGCTCTGAACGATTGCCATAGTCATTTTAGTCCAAAGTTGGAAAAACAATGCAAAGGCAGCCAATGTTTATGAAATTTTTTTTCGAATCCGTAAACATACATCTAATGGGCGATTTTTGTTTTTTAATTAAAGAACTAGATCCCTAGTTTAATATAGGGTTGGATTGCCATCGCGAAACCTATCCTGAACCAAGGTTGCCAGGTCAAAGTGGTGACAACTTGTGAACTTTTGGTGAGTATCGAGCTTAAGTACTAAACGGGTGTGGGGTAGAAATGAAGAGCGTACATTTTTTAACATTTTGCAATGTGGTTACCACGGCTACCATTAGCCACATAAGTGGTTGCCTGCTTTAAACCGTGCCGCACGATTATCCGATATTCATGCCTTAGTGCATGATTATCACGTAACCACATTCGGGTTCGTTGAAAACTACAATAAAAACTTGTCATTTTATTCTTGAAGTAGATTGTTTCGGATTATTTCGTACAAGTAATCACTGCAATGAAGAGATGTTTTTTTGCGTGAAAGAAGTGATCCGGGGTCACGGAGTTTGCGAAATGTTGTCATATGTTAGCTTTTAGTCGTCTCTAATGGATAAGTGCCCAGTGCTATAAAAAATAATTGTTTTTAGAAAGCAAATTTAGAAATGATTTCGACAAATTTTATGAAGAGTTATAGGTAATATATTATTGTAGCTTAATAAGCTCGCAAGATTGTAACGTTTTGGAAGTACAGTTGTAGTTGCATCTTTCCATAACATATACAAGGTATCGTCTGCATAGGCTGTCATTCTCGTACTCGCTTCTATCAGTTGGCATATCTCTACTATCAATTTTCATTACATAACATTCCCTTTTGTAAGTATAAATCTTTAACTTTAACGTTCTAATTTTCTTTTGAAACGAGTTACTTTTTAAGTTTTATTTTGCCCGTTTCATTTCAAAATTATTGATTCCGAAGTTGTAACAAAAGTTTCTTCAAAGGTCAAATAAAGTTTTATCCCATAACACTTTTTATTTACAATTTCATTGTAAGGTTTTATTCTATATGTCATCTCGAGTACACAAAAATAAAATATATATCTCTAAACTGTTAATTTTGAAGTTTTGTTTCTCAAAGTTAAATTTCAAAGTGTTAGTTTGCAAGTATCAGTTTCTAAGTATAATTTTTACAATTTCCAAGTTTTATTTCTTAAAATTTTTCTTCGAAGTTTTATTTTTCAAAAATGATTTTTCAATTTTAAATTGTCTGTTTCAAAGTTTCATCTTTTAGCTCTAGTTTAAGTTGTCATTTTTAAGTTTTTGCTAGAGTTACATTTTAAAATAGATAATAACAACACGATTGTCAGAGACTTCGGATCGTTGAATTATAAATTTTGGTATCTTCTCTTTAGATTGTGAAACTTTTATTCTTAAACAATAATTTTTAATTTATTATAAAAAAAAAAAAAAGTCTACGAAAGAACAACGTTTTGTCGTTTTGTACACGTAAGAGTAAAAGCAATAAATGCACATTTTCATGATACAATCACAGCATCTTCTCCTTCTGCACAATCCACTACTGAAGCAGACACTTCTTCGACGTGACACTACTCATTATTGCAACCCTTATTGTAAGAGAAAACACGCAACTACAACAGTTCTCATAGCACTGTGGATGTTTTCCGACTTCATTGAGACTTTGACGGGACAATTTTACTTCTTAATGAGCCGGTTTTTGAATACGCTGAAAAGCTAATATTTGAAAATATTTCGAAAAAGCCTGTTAATCAAACTTCGTGGCCTCCTGATCTTCTTATTCCTTACAAAAAAAACATCTCTTTATTGCAGCGATTACTTGCACGAAATAATCCGAATCGATCTAGGCAATTAAAATGAAAATATCACTCATCTGTCAAAACTGACATTCGAAGAATAAAATGGCAAGTTTTAATTGCAGATTTCAACCATCCAGAATGCGATTCAATGACAATAAAGCACTAATTCATGACTATGGGATAATCACGCCACATTGTTTGAAAGAGGTAACCACTTATGTGACTAATCGGAGTTGTGGCAACTGCTGTTGTCACAGCGTTTTGTACTCACGCTCGATAATCACGAAAAGTCACCACTTTGACGTGGCAACATTAGTCCAGGAGAGGTTTCGCGATGGCAACACATCACAATACTGGACTAAGGACAGAATTCTTTAATTAAAAGTAAATCGTCCTTTAGACGTATGTTCACGGATTCGAAAGAAAATTTCATAAATATTGTATGTTTTTGCATCGTTTTTACAACTTCGAACTAAAATGACTAGATAATCCATTTACAGTAGTGGCCAGCCAATAATAATACAGTGCACAAAAAGACATTTTAGCATACTCCCTTACTCAGAAAAAATACCGTGGTATCTCGGACTATTAGGGAAACTCATCTACGTAGTGTCTCTAAGTTAATACTTCCCTATCTACTTTTTAGAGTGGGCATCTCAATCGAGTTTGAGCTCGTTAGATTTGTATTGACAAATATTATATAGATTTAGGTGGTGTCCAGGGTCTGATGATGTAGCCTGAAGGTGGCCGTAAGAACTCCTCAACTAAACAAGATAGCCCCGTCGCGTTTGGTATTGTTGGATTTTGAATACAATTTATTATTAAACAGATTGATACGCACCAGTGAAGATATTAAGACAGGAAATTAAACAAATTCTACAAAATAAAATAAAATCTCATTCCCTTTGAGTTGCCTTTGAAAGGAAGATATTATCATACAATCAGAAGAACTTGCTTGGAAACTTAATTGAAGATAGGGCATATTTCTGGCACCTTAAGGTTTGTTTCCTAAGCTCAAGCTTTTAAAAATCTTCTGAAGGTAAATTAAAAGGCAGCAGCTGATCGGTTTTCATGGTTTTAAGTAAAACAATCCTTTGTAGCTAAATTTCTTTACCCATTAGCGGAAATCTCAGAGGAAACTCTTTGGAAACCTATTCGTAAAAGTAATTTATAATAATAGATGGGTAATATTTTAATTTTGTGATTTATTAAAGTTATTTTAATTGTTTTTTTTTTGCAAAACATGGAAGACTTACTCCATGACTTTCAGTAGAGTTTTTGGTCATACTACGAAATTATCTTGCTCAGATGTTTGTGAATATTCGATGTTATGTCAAAATATTCAAAGAAAGGGTTTTTTCTTCGAGTGTTCCAATCAAATCAAGGAAAAAATTACAATTTTTATATCTAAATCTGTATATAGACATCATTAAATATGTTTGTTCTTAAGTCAAAATTTCCCAGAGATCAAATTCGGCCCTGTATAAGTTCATCTCTCACTATATCCCGCAAAATCTTATTAAGTGGTTTAATGTACGACATCTCTGGCACATCCGGTCTTAAATTTAGATCTGTCCAAGGGAAGATATTATAGCATGGATCTGTCTTAAAATTATATTCAACCGAGCTTCGTGCAAGATTTGAACGATTTTCTATGTTTATACTCGTCGGCGGATGTTAAATTCGTCAATTCTAAAAATATTACCTTTCCTAAATATACTGCCTAGTCGATAACGTTAGGTAAGGTTAAGGTATTTATTTCCGGGATATTCCGATTTTCAATTGTGAATTAAGGACGAATTTATAAAACGTCGAACATCGGTTAAGATTTGCATTTTAAAATTTAACACTTCTAACAAACATTTTTTTTATCTTTACGCCGTCTCGCTTATTTACATAGAAGTGTTATATATGATGACAAAAGCTTTAAAACAGTGAACATTATAGCAAAATCTGATTATACTTCGAATAGACAGTCCATCGGATACAAATAAATTATGCTTGATAGATCCCAACTACACATACATAAATTTCTCAATGAATCCGAACTATACTGATCACAATATAAATTGAAATATATTTAGGAGTTAGTTTGTTATATATTGCATGGATCGTCTATTCAAATTATAATATATATTATACACTTGAGTACAATGTAGACAGTTATTGTGTGGGAAACTGAGCCACTTTTGTTTAAGCTAAAATGATAGAAATAGTGGTTTCTGTTTTCTACAGTGGACCTTCTGAAATTTCCGCATGCCGTAAATATTTTGACGTCCTTTAAATATCGCACGTAAACAATATTTTTAAGAATAAGAACTTAGTTTATAAATACATTTTTTAAATGTCATTGTTCGCTTTATTTTTTTTCAAAAAATATTGGCCAATGTTTAAAAAGAGATTTTTTGTAAGTTTTACAAAAAATTGTAATTTAGTAATTCCGAAATAGTAAGAGTAACAGGTATAGGTATGAGAAACCATTCCATTGACTTGCCTAATAAGAAAATAGTACGTCATTCATTTTTTAAAAAAAGCTACCAGCTTTATCGTTTAGGGCAACTAAAAATACCCAAAAAAATGCTTCTTAGTATTGCATGATATGTGTTTTGATGCACGCCTGTTGCACCTTTGGTGCAGTTTTACTTGGAGTTAGAATCGTTGAAAACTCTACAAAAGTGATTCCTTGGGTCATTCCAAGAAAAAACGTTCTAATAAATATCTGCATGCAAATGCACTATTTTTGCGATACAGAATGTTAAAATTTAGAAAAAAAATTTGTATCTCAAAAACATTTGCGGACATATATTTAATAAAACTCTTCTAACTTCAACTAAAACTGGATCAGAGGTGCCAAAGGCATGGATCAAAATAGAATTTGTTTTTTTTTTCTCGAAAATGACTTGTTGATCTCTAATTCTAAGGAACACTCTTTGTGTTTTTTACTTGCCCTAAATGATAAAGTAAGTAGTTTTATAAAAAAAAATTGCCGTACCATTTTTTGTTAAGAAATTAATACCTAAGATTGTTCCAAATCTTAATCAAATAGCACTTATATAGTTTCGGTATAACTAAATAAAACCATATTTGTTTTTACATTTTAATTATCTACCCATGTTCAAATGAACTTTTCGTCTTATTTTCTTATAAAGAATCTCCCTTTAAACGTTGGCGCATGTTTTGTGAAATACCCATGTACATTTGATTTTAATTATGTAATGAAACAAACAAAATTCCAAAAAATAAATTTTAATACATTGTTAAACGATTGCTAAGGATGGCCTAGTGAAATGTTAAAAAAAGATATTACTAAAAACATTAATTATGCAATTTACCTGAAATTTTGCACAAAAATCAAGTATTACGTAGGAATGAACCGGAAAACTTTAGGTACCAATTTATGACGGCGAAACCAAATGGCGGCCTAGTGAATTGTTAATAAAATTATAACTTAAAAACTACTTATCCAATTTAACTGTAACTTTGCTCAAAAACTAAGTTTTATCTAGAAATGAACTGGTAAAATTTTAATATGAATCCAAGATGTTGAAACAAAATGGCAGCATAATAAAATATTTCAAACATTAGTCTAAAAAAATGGCTTATTAGATTGATTTCATTTTTTGTGGAACAATTAAATGTGATATAGAAATGTTAATAAAATCTTGGTACGAATTCAAGAATAAAATGGCGTCAAAATAAAATGTTTGTGTTCCAGAAAAAAAAAACACACCTCCGGGATCTTCAACTTTCTTTGATACAACTTAGAACAAAACAATGAAATTTGTTTTGATTTGATAGCTGTTTTATCAGCTCTCAAAGAAACCATATATAAAAAAATATCGATTATCTATAATAAACTTAAAATCAATAAATCAATAATTATATCATTATCCTTTACAAACTCTTTATATTCTGAAATGTATTTTTTTTCATCACTGCTTCAAATCATGAGTTTAGAGAAACAGATAAAGGTTTGTAATAATCCTCAAGATCGGTCTTGTTTTCAGCTAATTTAAACAAAAGATCTATATTTTACGGACTGCACCTGGCCCTTCAATGAGCTTTTATTTTAAATTAATTTAACCATTTGAGCCACTTAAATTGACTACCAAAAGTCACGGGGAATTGGGCTAGGAAATGTCTTTATTTACGTTTTATTTTTATTTGACCAAGCTTTCGAAATATTTTTATTTCTTCATCATGGGTTCCTAAAATCTAAACAATTTAATTGAGTTAATACAACAGTAAGGGAGTACGGACACATTGGGTAGCATTTAAACATTTTGGTTGTGTGACTCACTATACTGCAGTTTTAGAAATCTTAATCTTCCACATGGATGTGAAGATCATCCTTTTATAACTAGAACGGAGACAGACAAGACACAGAAAAGACAACGACCCTGGTGGATGTCATCATTCAACAAGAGCCGATCGATGTAAATATCGAATGCCTTTGCTCTGATCTGTTTATAATTAGGCTTTATAAAAATATCCATTTCCTAAGTCGCCCTCTGAAACTCTCTAAAATAAGCCCTGACGAAAGCGTTCACGGACCAACCAGCATGAGTTCGCGCCGATGTTACCGACTCTTGGCGGATCAGTCGGGCCAGCACAGGTGAACCCGCACCGCCGCGGATTAGACCAGTAACACGGCGCCTGCGTCGGCGCTTGCTGGTGTGGCCTGACCCGTAGTATCACCGGCCGTTCGATCTCACGTTTAGATAGACAAAGTCATAAACACAAAGAAAAATGTATTAAAATAACCCCTGATATACAAATTATATAAACAGCTTTTAAAAACTTTATTAATAGTCATGGTTTTTTTTCACGAAAAAAATCTCTTAACGTCAAATTATACTTGGAACCTCCGAAACCGAAAGATATTAAATTATTAAAAAATAATCTTTAACCTTATACTTATTTTAAAACCGACACGGAATTATTTGGTTTTTATTTAATATAAACAGGGAAAATAACAGATATTAAATAATTCAATTCTCGTTCTGAAATTATTTCTCCCACATTCTACCTTTTTTTTCAACAAGTGTTAACTGCTATATATGGTAAATTTAAAGAAAAAATAGATTTATTTCCATTATTAAGCAGTTGTGTTAATCTATATAATAGATGTATGGGTATATATATAAACCATAAAGTTTAGGACACACAGTAAACTCTATGGTTTACCAAAAATATATAAATCAGGGGCGCCCATCAGACCTATTGTTAGTGCTGTTAATTCGCCGCTACAAAAACTGGAGAAATACCCTTCTGAAATTATGCAACCAGCTGTAGAAAAAGCTAATTCATTTGTAAAAAACTCGGAGCATTTCACTCGAATTACACGAGATATCGTCCTTAAAAAAACGATATCATAGCAAGCCTAGATGTCAAATCATTATATCCCAGTATTCCCATCGACGAAGCATTGGACAAGATTGCTATGAACGAGGATTTCCAGGCACATATAATACAACTCTCGGAGCATTGCCTTAAAAATACTTATTTTTCATTCAACGGGTAAACGTATAAACAAATGGATGGTGCTCCAATGGGGTCCTCGCACAAGTAGTCGCGAATTTATTTATGATATATTTCGAGAAAGAAGCTCTTGAGAAAGCAAGTTTAAAGCCCAAATTATGGATTCGTTATGTGGATGACATATTTATTATATGGCAACATGGTCATGCAGAGCTCGAAAAATTTCTGACTCACGTAAATTCAATCCACCCCAGAATGCAATTTACTCTAGTGTTAAAGGAAAACAACAAACTACCTTTTTTAGATGTTTTGGTCACAAAACTGCATAACGGACATTTCGAATACACCGTTTATAGAAAACCAACCCATACAGCACAAATTCAAGCTGTGGCAAATACTCTAATATCCAGATCCATGCGATTAACTGAAACACAGACGAGACAAAACGAACTTAAGGTAATATCTAGTGCTTTAAAGAAAAATGGCTACACAAATCGCATAGAGAAAGCTATTAATGCACAGGTTTCCCGAACAAGGAACAACAAAACTTATGAACAGTGAAAGAAACAAGTAGTCTTACCATATGTAAAAGGCACAACAGACAGACCATATGTAAAAGGCACACAGGAAGAATTCTTAGGAAACACAACATACAAACAATACACAAGCCACAAACAACTATAGGTAAACTACTTGGAAACCCAAAAGATAAAATCAAACTGGAAAACCATGGAGTATACAGTATTCCGTGTCAGGACTGTGAAAAGTTGTACGTGGGGCAAACTAACAGGCGAATATCAGTAAGAGTGGAAGAGCATAAACTCAGCATCAGAAATAAACAAACAACCTCAGCTTTATTCCTACACCATCAGGAAACCGGCCATACAATAAATTTCGATGGGTGTAGGGAGATTGCCAATATAGAAAATTATAAGACCAGAATAATCCGAGAAGCCATAGAAATTGAAAAACAAGGTGATTTGAATAAAAGGGACGAATCATTAAAACTACCAACAGTATGGAAGACAATAATCGACAAATCTAAAATTGCAAAAACTCAAACGCAATTAGCGCAACAACAACAGCACCATCCGGAAAACATAAATAACGACCAACGCCTGCGCAGATATAACCTTCGGCCCCGAGTGGGGGTATAAAAGGAAGCGTCAAATACCAAACGTGATTTTGGCGAAACGGCAGCAAAACTGTTCTTTTCAGAACGACAGTAGTGAACGGATGTACACCCGGAATGAAAACACATTGTATTTTTCCATCCGTGAAGGACTAAATATATATATATATATATATATATATATATATATATATATATATATATATATTATATATATATATATTATATATATATATATATATATATATATATATTAAATATATAATATATATATATATATATATATATATATATATATATATATATATATATATATATATATATATATATATATATATATATATATATATATATATATATATATATATATATATATATATAAAAAGATAAACGCGGCAAAAACTATTATAAAGATGACCGCTAAAGAACAATGAAATTTGGACAACCATAGTTATGTGTCTCTGACTTAAGGTCTTCATCAGTACAATCAACTAGTTTAGAGACGAGTACAAATAGTGCCAACTTAGCTTACAAAACCACATCAAAGTCATCAACAAGAGCAAAACCGACATTTGTGGTTACCAAGAGAACATTCAAAATCTTAACCGGACTCGATACTTATTACCAACCGGCAGCCTAACGCTACCATAACCCATCTAAAAAAAAATCTATATATTAAATAGTTCTTGCCCCCTTAATCTTCTTCTATTTCTGATTTGTTTACTCTTTTACGGCCGTATATTATCAATAGTGTAAATTAAAAAAAAGTACAAATACGTATTATAAAAACGGGTACCTTTAAAACATTTTCAAAAATTAGAAAACATGTTATACAGGATATGCAGCAAAGTATTTGAGATTTGAAGAAGAAATATTTATGATTTTTAGAAATAGGTTTTTTTGTTCTTTGAAAAACTTTTCTTTATATTTTCAGTCATTTGTAAAAAAAAAGTTTTATTAGTGTTATGTTCAGAGTGTAAAATATTTGTTTCGTTAAAATTACATGTGGGTCCCGTGCCCTTAATATGTACTGAAACACAAGACCGTTTATTTGTTTCCGCATCCCTTGTGTGATATAATTATTTTACTTAATTTTTGTTTTGCTTGGCCTATGCATTTTGATGACGTTAGAGCAAGGAATAGAATAAACTCAATTATACTGATTTAAAACCTTTTTTTTCTTGCTGATCTCTTTTAGATTTATCCCAAACTATGTAACAAAAACATGTTAATTAACTTTATTTTTTTATAAACACAAATTTATCTTCACCTAAATATCCTAAAATTATAAAACAGTCAATAAGTAACCAACTTGATCTCACTGACAAAACATAAAGGGATAATTAAATTTACTTAAAAAAATAAAAAAAAGAAACTCTTAAACTACCTATAAGATAAAGTGTTGATTTAGCCAGATTTTTGGTTGATTTAGCCAGAAAGTAAAACAACAGACTACACAAGGGTTTAAAGAAAAAAAATGAAAAAAAAAAACGCTCATCAATTATAAAAAATTGAAAAACTAAACTTTATTTTTTAAGATATAATGGACAGTTGATTTAGGGATTTTTTTTATAGGTTTAATTTGATTTATTTCCTTTGGCAGCAGATTATAAAACTTAGCAGCTAGGCAAAAACTTAAATTTTATTGAACTGCGGTATAACAATATGTTTATTTATGTTACTTCTGGTCTGATGTTTATGGCTTACAAAAGTCTGTTTTTTTAAGTTATTGTGAATGTAAGAATAATTTGTCAATATATAAAGAGAGATTATATCACATATCTCTTCAGTGTAGAGTAAACTTGTGGAGTATAATTTCAGCCTTCTGTTATTTTCACTATTGATTTTCATATAACTTTAAGCATTTTTATATTTGTCGAATTGACCCCACCCTAGAGTAGAATTCCCTACCTCAATAAAGCTTCTATTAACGCTTTGTAGAGCATGATTAGCAGTTTTCTAGAAAGAAGGGTAAAATGTATGCAGGAGTATCCTAATTAAGTTAAATATATTATGTGTTGGTCCCATTTTAGCCTTTTATCCACATAAATCCTAAGATACTTAATGTTACTAACTTCTACAATTGGATCTATTATGGTATCAAATTATGTGTTACTAATTAGATCTGTTTGCATCATTTACCGAAAATGCTATATATTTGGTTTTTTTATTTTTAAAGAGAGTTTAAAGGGATCTAGAACATTTTTTATCGTTGTTAAGCCTTGTCTGAATTTATTTTTTACTTCTTCCCACGAGTTACCTTGAATATGACTGCTGTATCATCAGCATATGATATAATTTTACCCTCATTGTCCAATGAATTTATATAAATATTAAAAAGAGTGGGGCCCAAGACTGTGACCTGCGGTATCCCGATTTTAACAATATTTGGCTCACTAAGTGTTCCATTTATTTTTATGTAATGTGTCCGATTTAATAAATAATTCCTGAATAGCTCCATTACACTGCCACGAAGGTAATAATTTTCTAGGGTGTTTATCAAAATAGGATGTGAAACAGTGTCAAATGCCTTTGAAAGATCTAGGAAAACCCCAAGACACTTATTTCCACAATTAAGGTTTGTATTAACTTCCTTGACCGGGTACTTGTACGAGTTCATAGCATCCACTGTGCTTAAGCTAGAAGTGAAACCAAATTGACTTTTTGATAAGATATTATTGTAATTTAAATAGGATGTTAATATTTCTTTTGCACATTTTTTCTATATTAGATATTACACTTATTGGTATGTAATTTTCAATTTGAAGCTTTGACCCAAATTTATATATAGGACTTACTATTCAAGTTTTAAGTCGACTATGTACTTTTCTAGATTTATAAATTACATTAATAATATATACGAGCGATTTAACAATATATGTGTAAAGACATTTTAAAACTTTTGAGGTGATTCCATCTTTCCCTGGTGAACAATTATTTTTTATAGAGCTTATATGTTTGACTATGTCGTTTTTTGTAACGGGCTATGTAAAAATATGGAAGATAATGACATAGAGGAAATATCTATAGGTTTTTTGGATTGTTGATAGTTATCTTCATTTTTATTCCAATATTAATAAAGTAGTCGTTAAAGAGGTCCGCCATTTTTTTATTATTATTTACTGGCACATCATTTTCATTTTTCATGTTATTATTATTTTCATTTATTTTGAGCTTGATTTTATATAGTCTATTACGGTAATCCTTGTATTCCACTATTTTTTGTGGACTAGAATTTCTCTTCAATAATTTTTCATTTTATCTCTTGTTTTTATGCAGGTTGTGATCCCATTTGTTATCCAGGATTTTATTTTACGAAGTTTTCTATTTATGACAATGGTATACTGTGATTTCTCGATTAAATCCTTTATATTTGTCATCAGATAATCTACTCATATTACTGGATCAAAATATTCTTTTACGAGTATTATATCTCCCGTCTACCTCTTTCGCTTGGACATGCCATTTTTTTAAATTAATTTTCGTGAAGATAATTTGGTTATTATGTTAGTTTTGTCTCGAAAAAGATTTACTATAATTCGTAAGTGCTCTGTTATATCATGATTTACTATAGCTGGAAATATTTTAATAAATTATCGTTGTTTTTTGTTTTCAGAAATACACGGTCCAAGTAAGTTTGTGACTCTGGTCTAGTGAAGGGTACAGTGAGACAAAGCCATGTGTAGTCATAAGTGAAATGAATTCATTTACTAAATAGTCCGTGTTATCTAGAATGTTAAAATTTCTATCGTCCATGAAAAGTTCAATGTCAGTTTTTTTTATTACTGAAATATCCATCTAAATCATTTAAAACGTCTAAAGAATTTGAATTTGGGGAGCGATAGCACTACTACTAATTTTACTTATTCTTAGTCTAATTGTGTGGATAACTGGTTAAATTCTGCTTTATCATAATATACACTAAAACCAGGTATATAAAACTAAGAGTCAATTGTTGTGGCATTCAATTAGTACGATTATTTCACAACTTCGTAAGTTATATGCTTGAAGAAAGACTAGAAACTTATCAAGATTAGATTTAACACCTCTGAGTTTAATAAAATAATATTTAAATGAACTTTACCATGATTAATAATATTGTTGATAGTATCTGTATCTATAGTTAGTTTTTGTTACTGACTATATCCTCAAGAACTTCCATATCACAGCTTATTTTTTTTTATCATTTATTTACTATTTTTAATTTAAACTGTATCTAGTTCGATTTTAAGTCATTCTCACACTTTATCCAAATTGAAGCATCAAGGGCTGATTTTCTTAAATAAATTTTTCCATTACGGGTGTACGCAGAATAAAGCTTTTCTCATTCTTGAAGTTCCTCGTTCTCTTAAAGAAAATTTGATTCTAAGGAGTTAAATTTTCATTTAGGTAGATATTATTGTAAATTCCACGCAAGCCACATGCCTGATTGTTTAAACCTTTGACTTCCCTGCTCTTCCTCAAAATCCTGATTTTCTCTTCGTGATTTTTTAGGTTAAGTAACATTGGTGCATCTTAACGTTTACCCAGGCGGTAACTGTGCACAATATGCTCGTTTTTGATTTCTAGTTTTATGGATCTTAGAACTTGCTCTATCACTGGTACCGTATTTTCATCTCGATTAGGAATACCATTCACAATTATATTGTTCTCCTTCTGCCTTTGTTCTATCGCATTTAGTCTAGTTTGCAAACCATGGATCTGTTGCCTCACCCTTTATTTTTTTTCTCCTTCTGTTGATTTTTCTCACTCACTAACTTCTCAATGATAGTTTTTTGTTCATCAAAGCAATCCGATATATATTGAATTGAATTTTCTAGTTCGGTTAAGTCTCGTTCTATTTCCTTTTTAGAGGGGTTCAAATATTCTCTTTAAAGAGTGCTTTAATTCTTCTTTCGTCCATTTCTTTTTGTTTTTGATTTGTTGTGGATACCTTTACTATTTCGCTTTGGTTCCTCTGTCACCACTTTTGCCAGACGAGCGTGAAAGGGTGGGGTGAAAGGCTGACGCACAGTGTTGACAATCTCAACACTTTTCTTACAGTGCAAAATTTTTTCTTGATTTCGCTCGTTGTTGACATACATTTTTGGATGGTTCAGTTTCGCTCCTTGTTATCCAATTACTAATTTACACACAGTCGCAAGCATTGCTTTCAATACACAGCCAAAATAAGTTCCTCAGTAACCCCTTTTTATAGAGAATACAAATCACTTTAAAACATACAAATTTGGGAAATTAACACGATAAAATAATGTAAACAAACACACCACCTAACCTTAAAATTAATTATATTTTATTCTATTCTAATAGATAATTATACTTTATAAAAAATAAAACTTTTCATAAAAAATCGTTAATATCACGAATTATCAAAAACAAATTAAAACCAGATGTAAACCGAATTACCAACCCCAAAAATTGTAAAATAAACATTATTCTGACAAGAAATGAAATTATTGTATAGTAATTCAGTATTTTTTATAATTTAAATATGGAAAATGATAATAAATTTCTTGTACAATAAAAGAGAAATCAAATTTAAGATGATAGATAAAATAAAAAATATAATTACGACGACAGAACTTAAGCTACATTTACATTCAATTCAAACTCCAATTTGTTATGGAATTGGCCTGCTTGGTAGATGGAGACAGCGTAGTGACATTTACATTTCACATAATTCAAAGTGCACTTTGAAGTCCACTTCGAAGTTAGGCTAGCTGCTTGACTTTTCCAAGCAGAAATTCGTTTCACGTCAAATTTGTAGGTTAGATTTGTTTTTGTTTTGTTTCCAAAATTTTAGTTTTCTTGTCGGATCTCATTTTAATTAAATTCCTGTTTATAATAGTCATGAATAATGAAAGAGATGATATTATTACATCTCCGCAGTTTGAAATTCAATTTGAAGATGAAGAAAGTATGGAGGGTAGTATCAATGAAGAACTTTTTTTAAAACTAATTTGTAACTATCCAGCCATTTATAATCCGGCTAATAAAAATTACAGCAATAGGATTTTAAAAGAAACAGCTTTCGAGAATATAGGCCGATCCATGCAAATAGGTGGTGAGTAAAATATTTCAACTAATATAAATGATAGCCAGATACAGTTTTGTTATTATTTCTTTCATTAATTTTATATTCGATTATTAACTAGCATACCTTCATGTTAAGCTTGTAAAAGATAGAAAGAACTTTATTAAAAATGATTTTAAAGCTACTAATTGTTTGTAGTGGCAACTTGTAAAAAGAAATGGAAATCTTTAAGGGAAAAATACAATAGGGAGAAGCAAAAAAATGAGGCATTGTCAAGAAGTGGAGCAGCTGCTGTGCAAAGCAATTCTTGGCCATTGATGTCATTTTTTCAATATATGTTCGATAACAATATTCCACGGAGGTATTTTAATAACTATTTTATTTTTATTATGCAGTTAGATTACTATTTGAATATTTTTTAGAACTGAATCAAGTCAATTAAGTGAAAGATTAGTATACCCATCCCATGGTGCAAGTAGCACTGAAATAAAAAATGTTTCTCAGCAAGGTAATATGTTACCTGAAAAGCCCACATTGCAAAAAGTTAATTTATGCAGCACACAGGCTTCTACAAGTTCAGCCATTCATTCACTTCCAAGCCAAGAGTTATTTTCAATAAAGAAAAAAAAAAGGAAAAATACTGAAGTTGTCACCGAAGATCCTGTTCTAGAAATATTGGGAAAAATAACAACCTCAATTGAAAACACAAACAGCAATTTTAGGTCCCCAGATAAAATTAGTGATTTTACAAATTATTTAGGATCTGAAATTAGAGAATTACCAGTTGGGCAACAAGATGAATTTATAGACGAGACTTTAATTAGATTACTACAAACAAAAAGGTCTAAAAAATTATAAATTGTTACTTCTAATATTGTTATTTTTTGTTAAGTAACAATGTTATTATTCCAGTCTGTTCTAATAATCGACTGTTTAGTTTCTTAGTAAAATTAGAGTATATATTCTTTAGTGCCTTTCAAATTTAAACAGTTTAGTTCCTAAAATGACTTGATAAGACTGCTGTTAAGACTTTTTTATAGTATTTAAGTATAGATGTTATTTGTTTTCTAAA
This sequence comes from Kuschelorhynchus macadamiae, assembly GCA_030620095.1. Lineage (NCBI taxonomy): Eukaryota > Metazoa > Arthropoda > Insecta > Coleoptera > Curculionidae > Kuschelorhynchus > Kuschelorhynchus macadamiae. The sequence goes on along the minus strand of JAUTXW010000259.1, from coordinate 63,206 downwards.
GTACAAAAAAATGTAATGAGTCTTAGTTTCTGACAAAGACTTGTTATTCTTTGTTGAATTCAAACAGAACTATGTTAAAAGTAAATAAGCTTTAATTTGTTACTGGTGTGATAAAAAAATTAAGAAGTTAGTTTTTATTTCAGTTTTTGTTAAAAATTAAAAATAAAACAAACATTTATTGTGTTTTTTTATTGTCTACTGCCCACTACCATATTTAAATGGCTAAAAACATCAAATATAAAAACTAGTGTAGAAAACATGACCACTTTATTTAATTATTGTGTAATAATACTTTTAAATTGAGGAAATATATTGTTTTGATTTGATTTGAAAACGTCTTGCATTTTTCATTGTATGTAAAATGCAAAATATACATGTAAAAACAAATTTTACATTTCTAAATATTTCTTAAAACCTTTAATAATATCAATAGGTTAATCTCGTCTACATTTTTGTACTGATTTAATTATGCTGAAAACATTTATTTTTATCTAGATAAAACATGTCTCATGATGACTTCTTAAGACACTAAATTATAAAAAACATATAAGTTTAGTTCATTAAATTATGGAATAAAAAATAAATCAAATATTAAAAAGAATTACCTATTTGGTGGAAAATTTGTTTTTCTATAGGTACACTTCTATTTTAAGTAACTAATAAATAAAATACAAATGTTAAGAAAACCTTTTTTTTTAACTAAAGAACATACATAATAATTGTTGGCATGTAATTAATAACAAATATAAAAAAATACATAAAAATATACAGTTAATTGGTACGGGTAACATATGCTAATTGCCAAGGGCATACATGACTTCCAAGGGTATTCAGATACTGCTTCAAATAATCTCTAAAATCCCAAGCTACTTTAGAAGCATTCCTGTTGCCAAAACGAATAGTAGGATTATCAAAAGCACTTATTTCTGGCACTTCTCTTCTCCATTCACCAGGTATTATAAAACCCCCCTGTTCTCTGTCACCATAATTTTTGTCACAATAAATTTCACCTTTTTGGCTTTTAATGAAATTATGCAAGCATGTGGTAGCTTTCACTATGGCATCAACAGTTTCTGGTTCACCATGTATTTCGCGATGAAATATTCTAAATCGTGCCACCATTATTCCAAACGAATTTTCAATTGTTCTTCTTGCACGAGACAACCTATAACATTCAACAAGCATATATTAAACTTCAAAAACTAAATCCTGGCAAAACCCAATGGAACATCTGCAAAATGCTACTTCTTAGTTATCAGCTTAGAATATATAATTGTAGTATGTTTTACATAAAAAATTGCAATGAAATACAGGTCAATGTGTTTAAAATGAATTTACTATAAATGATTACCTTTCAAACTTATGTTCCACTCAGTTTTGAGACTGGCTGGTGTTTATTTTACTTAATTACATATTTTGACAACAGAATTTTATAAATTATTTATTTAAAATACAAATATCAAAATTACCGATAATTAAATATGGCTTCGTCTATGGGCATTTGCACATTTTTTCTTTTAGTATATGGTCTTAATAGGTTTGTTTGTAGAGGGAATGCTTCATCTCCTATAAAATAAAATGGCACTGGATCTGCTGTTTGTGGTAAAGCTTTACCATAAGGAATATTCAATTCTCCACTGAACAGTTTCTGGCCAAATGTAGAATTCTTTAAAACACCGCCATCACTTTGGACTCCATAAGAACCAATATCAACATATAAAAAATTATATTTTGCATCACATACTGCTAATAATATAATGCTGAAATATTTCTTCTTCTATTAGGTGCCCTAATCCTAATATGCTTGCCATCTATACTACCCAAGCAATTTGGAAGTTGCCAAATATTGTAGTAATCAATTGCCACCTTCAGCCATTGTTCTTTGGATAATGGTTTTAAATAAATTGGAGATAAAACAACCCATAAAATATTGCAAGTCTCCCATATTATATTGCACACTGTAGAAGGATGCATTCTAAATGCATATCCTAGACTTGGATATGAGTCCCCAGTTGCCAGAAATCTAAGAGTGACCATTAACCTAACTGCTGGTTGAATTGCTTCTCGAGGTGAAGTCTTTATTAAATATTGTTTACAAAGGGACAACAAATAATCAAAAGAAGTGGAGCTCATTCTGGTGAAATTAAAAAATAAAATGGGATCATTTAATCTTATTTCTGCTATTAAATTATCATAAAAACCCTGTTCTTTTCTTCGCAAGTAAATATCTTTAACCCATAATCTTCTAGTTCTTCTAATTCTTCGTTTATTTGATTTTTTTACATGACCACGAATGTGTACGGTAAGAATTGTTGCTAAGGATCCTAAAAGGGTAACATTTAACTTAAAAATGTGATTTTGATCCATTTTTATTCTTTTTTTCAAAAGTACAAAAACGAAACTAACGAAAGATATTCAGCTCTAATGCCACAAAAAGAATCATGTGTTTAAGTTCCTAACCTAAAAATTTAGCTAATGTAAATGCAACTTTTTGGAATGTCAAATTCGGCTTGAGCTTTGAAGTGAATGTAAATGTAGCATTACTTTTAAACATAAAAATGCACTTATTCTTCCTAGAGCAAAACTTGACAACACAAGTTAAATTCATACAATTTCTTATTTGCATGAATACCGTTTCTTAATAACTAAAATATCGAGTTAATCATTCTGTCAATTAAATGATTATTATTGATTAAATTACACTTTTTGTATCACCCGTTTCTAATGGTTTGTGGTCTCTAGCCATATTGAAATTTGTTGCCAAGTATCTAATAAGCAAATGAAAGTAAACAAGAATACTATATGAAATATTATGCTAACATTACACATTGGAAAAACTATTTCCATGGAAGATACGTACATTTAAATATTTAATATTAAATAAGTCAGTATGTATTTGAAGAGTAGGTGTTTAAAGTTTAGGATAGGTATGCATTAATAACTTAAAATAAGCAAGTAGATGTGCTCGTACATAAAATTTCCAAAAAAAATTAAGCATTTAAGTTAAGAGAGCACAGAAGTACAAACATAAACATATATATGCATAATGTAATAACAATTTCCGAGGTTGCCATAAAAAATAATAAAAAAAAACTTTTGAAAAAGCCTGCTAGGACGGGCGAAACGTCAATGAAGCGTAGTTTCATTTCACCGAAAAAAACCTATACCCAAGAAACAAGCATTATCGAATATATATATATATATATATATATATATATATATATATATATATATATATATATATCAATGAATCAATCAGTCGACATTTATTTGTAATGCATATACATAGTATTTTCACAAGCCAGAAATAAAAAAAATAATAAAATAAATCGCACAACAATTATGAAATAACCTACACGTCTACAAAGCTTTCTGCTGTTAATAGTCTTTTAGTATTACTTTAAATTTATGGGAGGAAAGAGATCTGATTCTATCTGGAAGGGCATTAAATGCCGAAATGGTTCTGTCTGTCCCTAGACTCTCACACACCTCCTCTGTATAGAAAAAATAACTGATGCATATGCAGAGATGTGTGAGTGGAAGTCTGCAAAATAAGCACTCCTTAGGACACAGTTAGAGACGTCCTCAGACTACTTATAACAAACACAACCTTACAGTGCCGTTCCCAAGTGAGCTCGGCGTCAACATGGATCCCCAGGTACTTTACGGGGCTCATCGGTTGACTGCATAGGCCTTAAGAAGAATCGCAAGATCTGTTTGGGTGAGTCCGTCGGTAGTGAACCATTCACTTACACACATCCCTGACTCCATGGCCCTTGCCACCAGCTCTGCCTGACTGTCAGCCATGTCAAGTGCAGCCGTGTCATCAGCAAACATTACCAGATTACCCGCGGGAAGAGAAGTCGAGATATCATTTACATATATCCCCCAAACATGCAATTCTGGCAACGGTTAGGCAAATACGAACCCAAGAGGGTGGTGGTGGAGTGGATATTATAATTACCAAGTTTGGATATTAGTATTGCAGGTAAAATGCAATCGAAGGCTTTGGATCGTGAAAGGATGCCTGTCCATATCGGCGACTCCCAAAGCACTCTTAAATAAAGTTCGTTAGGGTATTAATGGCCGATGTTGTTGATACATTGGATCGAAAACCAAACTGGTATGGGCTGAGAAAAGCGCGACTGGAGGTAATTAGTCAACTGTGACTTAAGTGCAACCTCAAAGATCTTTGCGAATACTGGTACCACAGATATAGGTCTACAGTTTTTTACATTTTCACAATCAGACTTTCTCAACGCGGGTACTACTTTTGATAGTTTAAGGCAGTTTGGAAAAGTATTCTCAGATATACAGAAGTTAATGATTTTACAATTAGGGTAAACAATAATTTCCTTACGGTTTTACGATTTTTGCGGTAATATCATTGGTGTAAGAGATATAAGAGATTTCTTGAAACTTAAAATGGGAACTCGAATCTATATTAAGCCTGTTAAGAAAGCTGACTGGTTCGACAGAATTAGAAGACTGGTGGTTGACGATATTCTCGACCGTATCACTAAAGTAAGTACTAAAACTCTCTGCAGTAAGTGTGTCTGAACTGGGTGTGAAATTTGTAGGGTAACATTTTTTATTACACGCCATAGCGCCTTTGGTTTGTTGGTTGACTCAATTATACATCGGTCGTTTGCAGTGTGCTTTTTCTGTACAATCATATCTCGGTATGCTTTTCTGTAGTTCCTTATTACTTGAGTTGAAACAAATAAATCCTTTAAATGCTTTAAAGATGCTACAAGCTTAAGTGTTTCAGGCATTTGTCTTAATTCATTGTCAAACCAATGGATTTTAAATTATTTATTTTTGTTGATCGAATCATTTTAGACTTCTCCAAAAAATGACAATACCTTTTCCAATCTTCAATGTACCAAGTAAATCTGCTAACTTGTGAACAAACAATCCCAGGTTCCCAGAAGGTGACCTGTAAACAGTTATAATCTGTATATCATTACATGCAATACCATACACCTCAAAATGGACTTTCTCAGACATAGCTGAAACCGAGTCAATAGCTGATGCATTCATACCTCCCTCAACCAAAATACCAAGGCCACCATGGTCAGATTTGTATCTGAATAAACTACTGATATTAGGAAACAAAGATATCAAAGGGTGTAGCTATATACTTAAAACGTTCACAAAGGGTTACTTAGACATACACTCACAAAGGCTAAAAAGATCGCTGTTGGAGAACCTTATACAAAAAACATATGTATATACAAAAAATGTTGCTAGAAAGGACTATGTTATCTTATTTCTGGGCAGAGAAAATGCAAAGATAGGTGAAGCCGCTATCAATAAAGCACTTTTCGGAGAGTTCTTTAATTGGTCAGTTAAAATATATATCATAATTATTGGACAGCCATACCAGATAAACAACAGACATTTGAACAATCAGATCTATAGGAATAATAGGAATAAATATTGTTATTTGCCTGTTTGTCTGAAAGCCTGCCATTGTTAGCGTTTGGTTTTTTTAGTTTTGGGTGCTGTGCTGCATTCTTTTCTGTGCGAATAACTCTGACATACTTCCCAGACTCCTGTTCTATAGCTTGAATTTTGTTCTCCTTTCGTGTGGTACTAGTTTTTTTATTTTGTTTCCGAAGAATTGGCACATATATACGTATATATATATATATATATATGTATATATATAGATTCAAATTGGGCCCCCACTATTGGGATCTTAGAAACCGTAAGAGATACGAAGGTGGCTAAATTAGGGCAAAGTTGCGCTTTGAAGAGCTCAATAATATGTCTTTTAAAAATCAGATCTATCTTGATTATTTTTTGAGATATACAGGAAAAACCAAAATATTGACTTTTGATTTTAATTTTTTTTTCTTATTTTACTAGCTGGAGAAAAACTAGGTACTTTTGAAGCTCTATCGTTTGGCAAAACAAAAAATTTGTTTCGACATCTCGATTGTTTTAAATCATCATCAAACTTATTTTTTCTTATGGGGCCATATTGTATTTTCAGACAGCTAAATAGATTTTTTTATTGCAATTCTAACGATATATCACAACTCTCACATTATTACACTACAATATTAAATATTTGAAAAAAAAAACATTTCTCGAAAGGTGGCTTTGATTTTTAAGGCACAGAGCTGATAATATCCGACATTACTTCTCAAATGTACTTGCTACACATTTTTTGTAATAATGATGTTTTCAAACGAAGAAAAACGAGACATGTTGAAACTTTATCATAAATTTTATAGAAAGAAAACACTACAAATGTGTTCACAAATGTATCCGGAAAGACGGCAGCCGGATAGAACCTTATTTAAAACATTGGATACAAATGTGACTGAGTTTGGTTCTTTTCTAAAACCAAGAAAGAAGTATAGAAGTAGAATGTGGCTAGAAATAATCTAATCACAGAGGTAATGCTAGAATTATTTGGCATTTTTTATGGAAATTACACCGCGCATTATCGAATTAAAATTATTCTTGTGAATAATACGTGTTTAACTCGATATTTTGTTTTAGATACAAACAAATCCATTAAAATCGACTTGTCAAGTTTCTTCACAACTCGATGCGCCACAAACTAGCATTTGGAGAGAATTTACACCCAGAAGATCCAGAGAGAAGGTTGGAATATTACAATTGGTTGGCAAATAAAATTCATGATTCTCCCGAATTCTTAAAAACCGTTATTTGGACTGACGAAAGCTCCTTTACAAATTGTGGCATGTTTAATAAAAATAACGAACATATTTGGAGTACCCCAGATACTTAGAGAAGTTAGACCGCAAATTCGATTCAGTTTAAATGGGCTGGTATTTGTGGCGATCAAGTATTTGGACCTCATTTTTTTGATGTAACTTTAAATGGAAAAACGTACCTTTAATTCTTGGGATCGGTATTTGAGGTCTACTTTGATATTTTGCCCCTTGCTAATTATAATAGGTATTGGTTGCAGCGTGACGAGGCCCGTCCACACAACACTAGAGCTGTGTGTATTTTTTTAAACGACAAATTTGAGCATAGGTGGTTAGGGAATACAGGACCTGTGAGATGGCCAACAAGGTTCTCTGACCATAATGTTATGGATACAACAACAGTATAAGACTTTAGAAGATCTTAAGGAAAGTGTTATTACACAATTCAGGAGTCTCAGAAGAAGGGATATAGCCAGGGCTGTCAGTAATCTAAGTCGATGGGCACGTTTGTGTATCCAAAAAGAAGGCCGTCACTTTGAACATTTGCTGTAGTATTTTAGTACGAATTAAAATTTTTGTGTTTTTTAAATTGTTTTCGGCAATGAAGTTTGTAATGCCGTTTTGAAATAATGTTCTATTGTGTTTAAAGTGTGATTTTTTTTTCTTCAAAATAATAATTCCATCCGAGAAATGTTTTTTTCAAATAAGTATTTAACATTTTAGTGATAATGTGAGGGTTGTAATACATCGTTAGAATTACAATAAAAAAATCTATTCAGCTATGTGAAAATCCAATATGGCGCCCATAAGAAAAAATAAAGTTGATGAAAATTTCAAAGAATCGAAACGTCGAAATCATTGGCGTGCGAACCTGGGTCAAAATAATTGATTGGCTTTCGAGTTTTCAATAAATGCATTTTTTTACATTTGAAAGGCAAAGTTCTCGTATACCATTACCTTTATCAAAAACACTAATTTACATTTTTTATTTATTTTTATCATGTTTAATGAATTTGGGTAAGAAATTTTCTTTGCGACAATTGATGATAAGACATTATTAACAAACACAATATCAGACTCAGACCTTTAAAAAACTCAGACGTTTTTTAAAGAATGTCTCAGCAATTTTTTTCTAAATTCAATAAATGTATTAAAAATAAACAAAAAATGGAAAACGGTTTTATTTGATAGAGATAATAATTCACGAGAATTTTACCTTTGAAACGTAAAAAATGCATTTTTGGAAAGCTCATATCTCAAAAAGCAATGAAATATTTTGTTTAAATTTTGTCAAGAGGGATATATATATATATATATAAAGCAGAAAATAGATAACGCCGCAAGAACCAGTATATAGCGAAAAATGGATTCTTTGAAATGACCGCTAAAGCAATGCAATTTGGCTAACCATTGGTAGCCACAGGTGGCTACATGCTGCTCCGTGGTAAATAGAGTATCAAGTCCGGAGAAAAATTCGGATGTTCTCTTGGTAATCACAAATGTCGGTTTTGTTAATGTTGGGGACTCTGGTTTGTTTTGTGTATCCATTTTGGCGCTAGTTGTACGCGTCTTTCAACTAGTTGACTGTAGTGATCAATACTTTAAATCAGAAACACGTGTCTATATATATATATATATATATATATATATATATATATATATATATATATATATATATATATATATATATATGTATTAGTCATACGTATATATACAGTGTGGCCCATTTAAAAGCGGAACACCCTTATATCTCAGGAATTAACTACCATGTTAGTTTCAAATTTTGGTAATGTGTATGGATTTAAAATATAATTATTTTGGCGTGCAAGCATAGAGGGGGGAATGGTACAATTTTTAAGAAAAACATATGGGATTTTTTTACGAAATTTTGATTCTCGGTTCTCACTCAGCCTTATCAAATACCCTCTTATACCAAATTTCAACAAAATAACTCTATAGCCTTGGGAAATACGAGCTTTCAAAAAACGCATTTTTTTCATTTCAAAGGCAGAAATCTTTTAAACCATTGTCTTGATCAAGAAACACTATTTTACATTTTTAAACTATTTTACATTTTTAAACTATTTTCACCACCTTTATCAAATTTAGGAAACAAAATAGTTCCAAGACGTACTCTAAAATATGTCCGAGTTTTTCAGCTCTGCTATTGTTTTTTAATTATTTTTATTAAAATTATTATAATTAAAGAAATTAAAGTCATTAAGCATTTTTTTTACTAAAATTCAATAAACTTCATTAAAATAATAAGAAAATGTAATATAGTGTTTTTTGTTCAAGACAATAGTTTAAGAGATTTCTGCCCTTGAAATAAAAAATGCATTTTTTGAAAGCTCGTATTTCCCAAAGCTAATGACTTATTTTGTTGAAATTAGGTAGAAGGGAGTTCTTGATGATGCTGAGTAAAAATCGAGAATCAAAATTTCGTTAAAAATATCGTTAATATCTTTTTCTTAAAAATGGTACCATTTACCTCCCTCTAGGCTCGCACGCCAATGAGCGATGTCAAAGTTGAATATGTCAAAATAGTCACCATACACATCACCAAAATTTGGTAGTTAATTCCTGATATATTAGGATGTTCCGCTTTTAAATGGGTCACACTATATATATATATATATATATATATATATATATATATATATATATATATATATATATATTATTCAATTTGTTTCTTAAACCCGGTATATATTAATTGGATTTCTTTCTTGGGTATAGGTTTATTTGTAAAATCAAACAATGTGATTAATTTGACGTTTCGCCTATAATAGTAGGCTTTCTCAAAAATTGCTCATTCTTTTATTTTTTTTGTGGTATATAAGGCTTTCCTTTCCTATCTACAATTAATTTAAAAAACATTTTGTAGTCTAATTATAAAAAGACATTTACAGTTTTTCTAAAACGAATTTAAAATTTTATTACTATTTACAAATAATTATTACAAAATTAATAAAATACATACATACCTCGAAAAATGTATGTTGATTATTTATTTAGATCTCATAGCACAATTTTAGGTAAAAAGGTGTTCCCTAATCCCATTGTTTGATTTTACAAATAAACCTATACCCAAGAAAGAAGTCCAATATATATATATATATATATATATATATATATATATATATATATATATATATATATATATATATATATATATATATGTTAATATCTAATCCTTCTATTAATTTTCCATAAAACTCAATAAAAATCAAACACACCTTTCGCAAACAAACGCGGTTTATTCAAAATCTGTCAACTGTGTACTGTATTAATATAAGCAGGCATCAGCTGATGCTGAGCCTTATCGCCGTCGATTATTTGTTATTGTAACCTGAGACTCTAGTCGGCTGACTTCTTATCATCTAACACGGCCTTCCTGCATTTGGGTCGTCCGCGAGCCAATTATCTGAAATAAACTTTATTAAATGTTCTTAAGGACAACCTTTGTTGACCATTCGTTTTCATATTAAGTAAACATTTTTCTAGGAACAACCCTTGCTGAACCTCTGCTTTATTTATAACGTTAACATTTCAAGAATATGAGGGTGATCAATCCGCTCTTTTTTTTTTTTTTTTTTTTTTTTATGACTTCCACATAGGTTTGTTCGAACTACATCGACATTAACACTGTCTTCCGAAGCTGGGCGCAACCATACAACGGGTCATTATTTTTATTATTGTTTTTTTTTTTTTTTTTTTTTTTTTTTTTTTTGAATGAAATTAGGTGATAATGATTGAATGAGATGATGATGGGATATGGAAATGATGATTTTTGTTTGTTTGTTTTATCTTAATTCTCTTGCTCAACAGGCCATAGGCGCAACTGTTCATACCCTGCCACTGCAGTTCTCTGCTGACCATTTACTCTTTTCAATGCATATCGGTCATTTTCTAGTTTTGTTTTGATTTCAAAAGGGCCGTTATATCTCGCGCCCAACTTTCCACCACCTATCTGTGTTTTTTCTACAACTACCAAATCTCCTACTTTGAATTTCTCTGTTATTTCTTTTCTAGTTTTATCAAATCGTACTTTCATTTGCTCCTGCTTTCTCTTTATTCTTTCTATAATCCTTTTTCTCATGTTTTCTTCTTCAATTTTGTCTTCCTCTGGAATATCTGTCAGAAATGTTTGTACGGCTGTTAATCGCTCGTTTTTCCCTGTCATTAACAGTACAGGTGCAACTCCAGTTGCACTGCTTTCCATTCTGTTGATGTCATGTTCAACTCTTGGCAATTCCTTGGTCCAGTTTTTCTCATTTTTGTCAGTCAGTGTTGCTCTCAGCATGTTGAAGATTGTTCTCATCACTCTTTCTACTTGCCCGTTGCCCCTGGGTAATCCCGTCGCTATAAAATGCAGTTCTACATTTTCTGATGCCATGAAGTTTTTGAAAGAACTTGAAGTGAATGCCAAGCCTCTGTCCGCTATTATTCTTTGGGTTTTCCAATATCTTCGAATACTTTCTTTAGTGCTTCTATAGTATACGCGCTTGTTCTTTGCTTGATTGCGCAGAGGTTGACGTACTTAGTGAAGGCATCTATCACCACTAATATTTGTGTTTTTCCATTCGATCTAGCCAGAGGTCCGGCATGGTCTACATGCCATGTGTCTAACTTGTCTGTAGGCTTTTCTTTTTGCTGACACATGCCGCTTCTTTTTCCTGTGTGTGACTTTCCAGTAATACAAGCCTTGCAATTTTTCGTGTATTTTCTTACACTCTTTGTCATGCCTTTCCAGAATAAATCTTTTCTCATAGCTGCTATCATTTTCTCTGGTCCAGGATGTGATGATTCGTTGTGGTATTTTCTCATTGTAATCAGGCGAGCTTGTACGGGTACGTAGCACTTATTCTGGAAGTAAATCACGTCGTCTTTTATAGTATATCCTTCTGGTGCGTTCTCTCCGTTCTTCAGATCGTTACAAAATTGATCTTTCTGCTGCCATTGTTTCAAAGTCATGTTCTCTTGTCCTTCCGATGATAATTTTGTTACACGCAGTGCTGTCGGATTTCTACTCAGATAGTCCACGTGTGCCATTTTCTCTCCTGGTCGGTACTCTATATCGAAGGTGAAATCTTGTAATTTTATCCACCATCTTGCTACTTGGGGATGAAGTTCCTTTTTCAATGCGGTTGCTCTCACTGAGTTACAGTCCGTGTATATTGTGAAGTGCTTTCCGTACAAGTACACTCGGAAATGTTGAGTTGCTTCAACGATCGCCAAGGTTTCCAAATCATATGAATGGTATTTAGCTTCACTAGGCGTCGTTCTTCGGCTGTAGTATGCCACAGGCTTTGTTGTTTTACTTTTTTCGTCTAATTGCATGAGTATTCCTCCTATTCCAATTGCACTTGCATCTGTGTGTAGCTCTATTTTTGCTAGTGGATCGTATATCTGGAGAACAGGTGCTTGTGTAAGGATGCGGATTATGTCCTGTCTTATGGTTTCACACTCGTTGGTCCATTCAACCGGTACTTCTTTTTTTAATAGGGCTGTTATAGGGGCTGTTTTCATTGAAAATCCTGCGATGAACTTCCTAAAATATCCAGCCCGTCCCATTAATTGCCTCACTCCTTTCACATCGGTGGGGGGTGGCGTGTTCCTCAGTGACTCTATTTTCTTTGGGCTTGGCCGTTGTGTTCCAGCTTCAATTATAACCCCTAAGTATTCTGTCTTAGTATCGAAGAACTTGCACTTCCCTAGGTTTAGTTTGAATCCACATTTCGCTAATGTTGTCAGCACTATTTTCAGATGTTCTTGACCCTCCTCTATTGTCTGGCTTGGTATCAGCACATCATCTAAATTTGCTAAGGCTATTTTGCCCTTAAGACTGCCTAGAGCTCTATCGATAGCTCGCTGAAAACATGCTGGCGAATTTACGAACCCAAACGGCATTCTTGTGTACTCGAAGTGGCCGTCTGGTGTGATGAAGGCTAACAGATGTCGCGATGACGGTTCTACCAACAGCTGATGAAAACCGGCCTCCATGTCTAGCGTCGTGTAGTACTTGGCTTGGCTCAGAGCGTCAATTTGATCTTGGATTCGTGGCAGAGGATAGCGGTCCTTGATCACTTTACGGTTCAAATCGCGGTAATCGACGCACAGGCGCAGATCACCGTTCTTCTTTTTCACAAGGACTATAGGACTAGCATATTCAGAAGTGCTTGGCTGAATGATCCCCGCTAGCAGCTGTTGTTCAATTATGTCCTTAAGTTTCTGGCGTTCGGTGTAAGCTAGAGGCCTGGGTCGGTAGGCAACAGGTGTACTGTCCTTTAGTGTTATTTTCAATTCACCAGTTGTAACACATGGTGGTGTTAGCTGTTCTGCTCTCGTGATCAATTGTTGCACATAACTCTTGATCGGCTCGTCCAATCCTGACATTGATACTTTTGTTACAGCATTTAAAATGGATTTTTTTTGCTCATATTGGAGGTCAATGCCCTCAGTTGTTCTGACCAGTTGCAGTTCTTCTTGTCCTATAACGTCCCATCCGATTAAAGCGTCTACTTGCGGTATGGTTCCATCTTGTACAACTAGGAATTCAATTTCGAGAAAAACTTGCGGTAATTTAACAAGTATTGTACATTGACCCTTAACTTGTGTCACTCTGGATCCTATTCCCCGTACATGAGTTATTGTTTGTTGTATGGGTGTTCCAAGTTGCTTAGCTACATGTTCATGTATCAATGATACATCTGCTCCAGTGTCTAAGAGGTATAGAAATTCTCGTTGGTTCTCACTGATAGCTGTTGCTATAGGCGTATTATTGATTTTCCGGTTGCTCTTGATCATCAGTGCTTTCTTGGACGTCTTGTCAGTTGATTTGGGAGGAAAACCATTTTTGAAGAAACATTGTTCTTCTTTGTGTCCTTTGCGCTTACAGTAGGTGCATCGGAGTTCCGTGATGGTACTGGATCGCTGATCATTTGGTTTATTTTGTTCTGCTGGTCTTTCGTATGGGGTTGGCCTTGCATAGCATTGATGTGATTTGTGACCGGGTCGTAAACATTTGAAACAATTTCCAGGAAATGGTGCTTTGGGATCATGTTTTCCCGAATGACGAGTACGTTGAACAAAGTCACTGCTACGGGTAGCTTTAATCTTCAATCTCCTTTCGTTATCTATTTGTCCCATGAGAGTTATCAGCTCGGTTTCGTTCTTTGGTCGTATTTGTTTAATTCGGGTTCGAGCATCGTCGCTATCTAGACATCCCTCAATTACACTAAGAATAACATCCCACTCAAAACGGATGCCAGGGAAAGATTTCAACAACCTTAGCTTGTTGTGGCAGTAGGTTGAAAGTGTGTCAAACTCTTTACTCCTCTCATTAGCAATGGCAACAAATGATAAATAGTACGTTGTACTCACTGGAAAAGCACTGATCAGGTCATTGACTAGTTGTTCCCACGTGCGCATTAGTGGTTTCCAATGTCTAAAATATTGTAGTGCTCTATTTTTCAAAGCATCTCCTACCTTCAAAATCATGTCGTCATCCGAAATATTGTGCTGGTTTTTACTTCCAGTGGCTATTTCTAGCCATTCCCTCATACTATACGGCGAATCATCAACGTCGAAATGCGTCAGCTTAAAATCCATGTGGGTTTTCTTATGGCTGTCGACTTGTTTGGCCAACAAACCAAGAAGTATATTCATCTTTTCGTCTTGTCTAGCTCTGTCTTCTTCTAAACGGCGTATGTAATCCTGAATAGTAAACGGCTCTATGTTTGTAGATACTTGTCGCGCGCATTCAGCTGGGTCGCGTCTGCGTTCCAAATTAGCAGTAAACGGCACCGACGGCAATGGCGGCGTATATCGTGATGGTGAAGCCATCTCGTTTGGCCTTGAGTCTGGTTCAGGCCCACTCCCTATTTCACTATCACTCATTGTTCACACACTGAATTCAAGTTCAAATATGTTCGAATGTTCAAAAATCAAATGTCTAAATGTTCAAAAATCAAATGTCTAAATGTTCAAAAATCAAATGTCTAAAAGTTCTAAAATGTTTATGCAGTAATACAGTCACTCTAGTCTCTATTTTCTAAAATGTACAGACTTACCCCGTTAATTTTTTTCAGTGTAAGTACTCGAGGAAAAAGAAAAAATAATCCTTTCACATTCACTATGCAACACTTCTCACTGTCTTTTCACTGTTTTTTTTTTATTTGTTTTAAAGTCCTTTTATTGTTTTTCATACTACTATTGTCTCTTGGGCACTATTTTGGGTATATCCCACTTCTGATGTTAGCTTTATATCTAATCCTTCTATTAATTTTCCATAAAACTCAATAAAAATCAAACACACCTTTCGCAAACAAACGCGGTTTATTCAAAATCTGCTTGACAACTGTGTACTGTATTAAAAAATAATGCAAATCTATCGTCTGGACCCTCTTTGTTTTCTTGCACGTAGGCAGGCATCAGCTGATGCTGATGTCACCATTTTTCAGGCAGCCTTATCGCCGTCGATTATTTGTTATTGTAACCTGAGACTCTAGTCGGCTGACTTCTTATCATCTAACATATATATATATATATATATATATATATATATATATATATATATATATATATATATATATATATATATATATATATATATATATATATATATATATATATATATATATATATATATATATATATATATATATATATATTTATAATATATAGACAGATAAGTAAGCTTAAATAAAATTTATAGTAACAATTATCAAAAACATTGTATCGTTTAATATCTTGAATTCCAAAGACAACTTACATATTACTTTTGCACAAGAGTTATGGAAAGCTGCTACTCATATACACAATTTTATTTTATTATCTAAATAAACTTATTACACATTTACATAAATATGCAAAAATGTCTAATCCGCTATTAGCAACTATTTTAATTTACAATTCTCTATTATTGTAAGGCGTCGTTGAACAAATTTACATAGCTCGTAAAATTTAATGGAATCTTTATTTTATAATTTGACGCAAGAATTAACTCGTGGTTTTAACGGCCATTAACTGCCCCCATAAAATCATAACTAAATAGTGACAAGTGGAAATAATGGTTATATCTTTGGATATTTCAAATATGCATTATTCTGTATATTATACACAGTGGCCGCCGCTCATGAGTTCAGCATCAGAGAGGACAGACGTTTAAAGCTTTTCATACATATTTTTATTTTTCTTTTTCTTGTTTATCGTTTTTTTACCATAGCATAATTAAACATTTTTGTTATTTTTCGGTTTGGAAAACATGTTTCATCCATTAAGTGCAAAATTGAATAACTTTTGCAAATATATATTTTCCGAAACTTTTGGTGAATAGAATTACATAATTTTGTCCACTTTGCCAAGGAAAAAATTCGATTCCCTCAATGTGGCCTAAATAGGGTTCATGGTCTACCAGCTTTTTGACGTAAGTTTACCAGCATATTTGCAATTTGTTGGAGGATTCGAAATTGAACAGGTAGGCCTGCTAAACTTATCTCCATATTTCGCATGGGCGCCATCCCAACAGTAACTGTGCTTTCGTGAATTTTCGTACACGTAATTTTATGTAATCGTTTTTTATAATTTTATTATCAGGCTGCCTTTTTGGTTAGTCCAACTTAGACCTTTTTTTGGCTTGTAAAACGAGTTCTATCACACTGCAAGCGGTAGTTAAAACATACAAAATGACGTACTTATTATTATTATTATTATACGAAATTTCATCAAAGCATATTTTGATTTATAAAAATTGGTGCCACCACTCTCAGTATGTAGCCAGGTCTAGTTTAGAATTTTTGTGATATAAGTGACGAATTTCTGCCCAATTTCGTATGACCCAATTTGTTTATTACTGTGTATTCTAGTTAAGCCGCATAGAAACAAAATCCTTTACGTATGTTTAAAAAGAAAGCGTTAAAATAGCCAATTTTAAAAAATTTCGTTTTGTATGAATCAATTTATTTTCGATTTCTGTGCGCAAAATTTAGGGCCCCAATCTATATCTAGGAAAAGAATGCATATAAAATATAGCAAGAACATTAGTCTTTGAAGGCCCAGGCGCTCAGTTATTTTTTCAGCTGCCAAATATCGCATTTTTTCCCATGCCGAACACAACCCAAGCTATGAGTTGAATGATAACATATCTTTGTACAGCCAGTATCGCCGGGTACTGATGTAGCTTCTTTTTCACAGAAAAAAACAGTATGCTTGTATTTGAGGTTTTAAACCAATAATGCATATACACTTGTTTATGTCATAGCTCATTTGTTTCAGTTCAATTGCTATTGTCCAGTTCTGCAGAGAAAGCTACATACAAATACTGCTTCATTTTTTAATAGGTGATATAATAGCTGAAAAAGGAGCCCTGTTCAATCCTCGTTGAATGACCCTGTCCATTAATGTAGTATTGTATTATTTGTATTATAATCATATTAAATAATATTATTATTAGCAACAACATTACTTTTAGGTATGGTTTTGTCAATAAATCTAGTGAACTTTAAATCCTATCGTTTTAAGGTATACTCAATCCAACGACCGCGGGAGCGGGAACGAAAAGTTGCTCTGAATTTACTGACGTGTTTAGTGGGAGCTGTATGTTTATGTCAAGTTTGGATTATAGATAGTTGTTATTAATACTGTGAAATTTAACGTCCTATTAAATACAAGAATAGATAAGGATAAATTCTTCTTTTTAGGAAAAAGGGATTTTTATTTTTGTTTGTTACTATTCTTTATTAGATGAGGAGGAAACTCTGTCCTTATTAAAATAATTAGTTTCCGCACTGTAACCGCTCCCGTTCCCGCTAGCGTGATTTATATATATATATATATATATATATATATATATATATATAAGCTTTTTTTATATATGTTTAATTTGTCTTTAATACCTCTGTTAATACTTTTGTCCAGTCATATTAAGATGCTATTAGAGCATTTATGGTCAGACATGAATAGGTCGCTAGTGCAATATAAAATAGGGAGTAATAATATTCATTATTTTTTATTTTTATCTGATGAACAGTACAATTAAAAAGAGCTAAAAAGTTACAACCAAAAGTCTGATGTTGTATAGTTTCAGAAGCATGTTTAGTAAGATCAGCTGCATCTCGAATGTGAACATATTCGGTTATTTAGTGTTTTATACATACTTATTGCTGACATCTGCTCTTTTACTTCAAGAAGCGTTTTAGGGATTATTGCTACTACTTGCATGCATTTCTTATTGTTATTATTATTATGACTTGTTGTCTCACAGTATTCCTGTGGTTGTATTTTATACTGACGGGATTATACTAAGTCAGTACAAAAAATAAAAATAAAAAAAGGAAATGGAAAAAAAACAACTATTGTGTATTAAGAAATGATCTAACTATGCTACATGTTTTCAAAATGACCGATTTCTGGATGTTCCTGTGAATGTCTGTATTAAGTTCTAATTGAGCCAAATGCGGTGTAAACTTTGTTGGGGTGAGACCTGTTACTGATATGACGAGAGGAACAATGATGACTTTCCTGTTTCCACAGTCTTTTTACTTCTATTGCCAAGTCGGTGTATTTGGCGATCTTCTCACTGTATTTCGCTTGGATGTTCTCCTCGTTGGGGACAGCCATGTCAATTAAATAAGTGATTTTCTCTTTTTTGGTGTGGATGTCAATGTCCCAAAGGTGATATCGATGTTGATGTAGTTTGTGTCTCGCGGTGTATTCAGTAGTTATCTGCTGGTTGTCTTCATGACTTTGTCCTGGATGGACTTTGTCCTGGATGGCAAGCAGGAAGTCTTCTGTTTCAGGGAGCAGCTGCCCTTCTTGTAACCACGTATATGAAAGCTTTTTATGTATATGGTCTTGCTTTATGTGGTATCTGTGTCTTCCGTGAAGTGTTTTTTCAGACGAGGTGTTCATCTTTTCTAGTCGTGATTGGATGTGACTGTGTGCGTCTGCTGCGTGGCTCGTTTGAGACAGGTCGAGCGGTGTATAATCCTTGTCTGCCTTCACTATTGTTTTGTGAAGGTTAGTTTGTTTGTTGTAGGAGAATTTTCTGAGTTCGTAAATTTGTTTTTTATTTAGCGATTGTATATCTATAATTCCCCTTCCTCCTTTTTTCTCTCGATGGTGAGTCTTTCCTTGCATGCTTTGGGATGTAACTTCTTGTGTTTAGTGAATTCAGTGCGTATGAGAATGTGAATGTTTTCTATGTCTGTGTGTGACCATTTAATGGTACCAAACGAATATATAAGAATAGGTATGGCGAAGGTGTTAATAGCTTTCGTTAGATTTCTGGAATTCAGTTTTGCTTTTAGTAGCTTTGTGAGTCTGTTTTTAAATTCCATCTTGAGCTCTGATTTGATATGAGTTTGGTTAATTTTGGTGCTTTGATGGAAGCCTAGGTATCTGTACGTTTCTTCTTTGAGCATGTTATTCATAGTTTCATTGTTGATTGTTTCCCCCGTAGGGTGGTCTTTCCACTGTCCCTTGTGGATATGAAGTAGCTTGCATTTACTTAAACCAAATTCCATGTTGATGTCCAGGGTAAACGTTTCTGTGATTTTAAGGAGTTCCTTTTAGCTTTAGTTTTAGCTGTGCCTTTGTGCTCGCATATAATTTTATGTCATCCATGTACAGGAGATGGTTTATTTTGTGTAGGTTATTTCTTTGGTGTTTAATTTGGAATCCGAAGTTTGTGTTATTCAGTGTGTTTGAGAGTGGATTGAGACAGAGGCAGAACCACAAAGCGCTGAGCGAATCTCCCTGGAATATACCTCGTCTGATATAGATCTCTTCTGTTTCGATGTGCTCTTTTTGTGTTTTCAAGTTGATTTTAGTTTTCCACGTACTCATGATTTGCGTAAGAAATTGCCTGATGTTTTTATCGACTTTATATAATTCTAGTACTCTGGTTAGCCAACTGTGGGGTATCGAATCAAAGGCTTTTTTATAATCTATGTAACCAGTATGAAGGTTTCTATAATTTTTCCTGGTTTGTTCCATGATGACGCTGTCTATAATGAGCTGCTCCTTGCATCCTCGACTGTTTTTCCTGCACCCTTTTCGTTCTTCCGTTAGAATGTTTTTGTGTGCTAGATGTTGTTCTATTCTCCTAGTAATTGTGGCTGTGATGATTTTATATAGGGTTGGAAGGCACGTAAGAGGTCGGTAATTTGACGGGTCCTTATTGTCTGAATTTAGGTTTTAAAATAATTTCGTTAATTTGGCGAGTGAGAGCTTCATGTGTGGAGGTAAACTGTTTGTACCAGAAGTAATGAATGTTATCTATTCCAGGACATCTCCAGTTATGCGTGTATTTGATTGTTTCTGCAACTTCTTGTGTTGTCATTGCAAAGTCCTCTTGTTCCTCTAAGCACTTGTGTCGGTCTTCTTCTGCTTTAATCCATTAAGCGTTATTATTGTGTAGTTTCGGTTTTGACCAAATACTTTTCCAGTATTCTGTGATCACTTGTTTGGTCGGTGGTTCTATTACTCGTGCCTCCTCATTGCTCATGATTTTCTGGTAGAACTGTTTTTCGCTTCTTCGAAACAGGTTCTTAGCGTCCTTTCTTTCATTTGATTCTTTGTATCTTCGGAGTCTTGCGGCATACACAGATAATTTTTGCTTCAGAGTGTCAAGGATTTCTGTAAGCGTGTAATCAGGAGATGAAGATTTGATTTTATCTACACTTTGTGTGATACGTTTTAACTTGTTGCTGTTCATGGATTGGGTAAGATGTCCCTATTCTTTTCTAATTTTGTTTTCGATCCTTATCTGCCATTTGAATTTTGGTTTTATGTTGTTGGTGTTTCTGTGTCGTGGCGGGAGTTTCTGATTGTTCTGTGTTATCGTGGTTATAGCTGCTGCGTAGATCACTGTATGGAAGTCCTAAATTGTGTTCGCATTCGTTATGTACTCGGGAATTATGTGTTCGTTGATGATCTTTAGGATTTTATGTATGTCCCGTTTGAAGATTACACGAGGAATAGGATCTCTTGTTGTAGGATCGGAGCCTGACCATTTGTTTAGATGTGACTTCATTTCTACTTTGATTGCTTGTGTGAGAGACGGTCCGAGGTGTAGCTGTGTGTATGGTGCTTTGGGCGAATGATTCACTTGTCCTGTGTGCTGTAAGGTGCTTGTCATCTGTCGTGGGTTGTTGCTGGGTGCTTCGCCTCTATTGAGCATTGAGTGAGGTTGAAGATCCTCTTGCACAAAGTTGGGCTGGTTTGTATGTGGGATCGGTTCGGCGTCTGCCCCGCTGTCCTCAATGTTTGGTTGATGAATGTTTATTTCAGCAGCTACCATAGCTTTGATGTTTTTCAGTGCGAGTGGGGTGAGCTTACTGGTCTTAGTGATGACTCTTTTTTGATCTATTACTCTCTGTTGTGTGATAAGTGATTTGTATTCTGGATATTGTGCTATGAAAAGTGTATGCAGTTTATGTCCGTATCCTGATGAAATTGTCTCAAGTTTGGTAGCGGTGTAGCAGGAATGCATCACCGTTCGATTCTTTTCATCTGTCCATTTTAACCTCTTCCTTGGTTTACCTGCCTTGGTAGTTGCAGGTAGTCATTGCGATATATCCGCTGTTGTAATGGGCTTAAGTTGTTGTGTTTGGTTAGCATCTGTGAGATTTATTTGTGTATCTATTTGGTCAGCGCATGATCGGTTCGCTCGATTCTGTAATGCGGCTCATACGTTGCCCTGCCTTTCCCGCCTTGGTGGGTGCCGGCAAAACACTTTCGGTGGGTCTATTTTCCTTTGCCTGGTAGTGATCGTTTCGGTCGAGCTGTCCTTTCCCGCAGCGTCTTCGACCGTTACGCTGCTCGGCCGATGCTTTGTTATTATTATTATTATTATTTTGATAATAATAATTATTATTAGTTTATTTAAATTTGCTTCTCAGTAAAAAGATATTAACAGATTTCATTTAAAGAAAGGAAGTTCATCTTAACCTATATAACAGGTTAAGTTTTTAAATATAGTACCGATGGAACCTAGCTTTTGAAATACTTTTATAAATTCTCCAACCACAGAAGCTTAAGATTTGTTTAGTGTCACGATGGACTAACCCGTTAGCTGATATGATAGTAGACAAGATAAAACTTTACTGTTAAAGCTCCCTTTTTTAAGTGCGGACTTTCTCTTTTTGGTAACTGAAAAATGATTTTAAATTTTCCATAAACTGTAATAAACAGTGTTCTTTTACCAAATAGATTTTTTTTTATTATTATTATCTATATGTTTCCTTTGAGTTGTCTATATATTTTTTAGCTGAATCGAAAGGTCATTGTAGCAAAAAGCATAATTAAGCTTTTTGCTGTCTATGTTCTTTCTGGAGATTATTTATTACCCACATTTCATCTGGTTTATTGTTGTACAAAGACAAGAATCTATTCTTAAAAGTCATGCTCTGATTCGTTCTTAGTTTTAATGTGTGCTACTAGAAGCATAAGACATAAAATAAGGCAGTATTGGAATTAGAAATAAACCTCAGTTATACGGACTAGACATTGTAAATCAAATTAACCCAAATCCGATTAAATGCCACCACCACTAATTATCAATTACTGCAATTATTGTAACCCGGAACATGCGATAAAATTGGAGGATCGGCGCCTTCGGTGGGCCTGTTAACTTTTATTTCCGACCGTGTGGCTCCGATCCGTTACACACTTCCTTGTCCACAATAGGCTGAAGTTATTATTCGTAAAGCCCAGCTCTCTTTAAAATCAGTAGGATAGCGGTGAAAACCACTCGACTTTTTGCGTGTGGGTGCTTGTACCTAAAAAAGGGCTGATTATTATACAACTCCGATAATAAAAATCTGCAAAGTCATTAAAAAACGTACAAAAAGTTCAAATTGTATTGTTATTAATATAAAATAGTTGCTCCTTATATCTTAGAGCAAGAGTATATACAAATTAAATTTGATAAGTACTCTTACAAAGAAATTGGTACCAGGATAGGTTTAATATTTTTAATTTTCAATATAAAAAAAATTGCAAAAGCGTTGGATAAACTGACACTTTCTATTTGAAACGAATTAGTCCTTCTACCACAATCAATAATTGCAAGTGTCTTCTTTTCTTCAATCAGTAATCCTCGTTCTTTTATATTATAATTACTTTCTAAGACCTGATAATTCATCTTCTTTGAGAAGAAGTCTCTAAGTTGTTCATTAATTTTAATATAATATATGCTACAAGGAGTACCAGACTATTTGCGATATCTCTCAGTTTGTCCTACTCCTTACATTTAGGTCCTAATTCTAATTTTTCAAAATTGTGTGCCAAACAACGTGGAAAATTCTCAATGGATCCCTACAATAGGGAATATAAAAAAATTGCGAAAAGGCTGTGGTTTAATTATTATTGGATGGTTCGTCTATTATCTGTCGTTGGAATGAGTTTGCATACTGCTGATATTGCCGTTTTTACCTCGAATTCTATTTATAAATATGTGTGATCTATGGTCGCTTAAAAAAGAGCAAGAACATTTGCTGAAACTATGGGAATTTCCTTTTCAATCGGATATATCTTTGGTGTTTTATATTCGTAGAGAAAAACGTTTTCCTTTTATCTGCTGCATAATGAAGACGAGATTGATCAAGATGCTGGAGTCCTAAAGACGCTAGAGTAAATACTATTTTATAACTAAACAAAAGATGTGGTGACATGGCAGATCAAAATGTCAGCCACATACATAGTATATCAAGAAATAGTTGCAAGTGGCCACTAGCCCTTTTCTCTTGCTCACTAAATTCAGCTGCAATAAACGCTTTTGCAATTTATAATTTCAGTACGAATTCGAATCAAATAAACAGCATTACTTTCTGAAATACTTGGCACTGTGTGTAGTAAAACCATTTTAACTTAGTATATTGCAAAATACATAAATAAGTCTACGTCTACGACGTAAAATTTCGGAAATACAGAACAGTTCCGGAAACAGATGGAGAAGTTATAAAAAGACAAATTAATTCTAGAACTGACGATGGTTCATATATCCCCAGAAATAAAGGTAACATTTATTTATCTCTATACATGTATGGTTATCTGCAGTAAATGCTTGTGCCTAGATTATATGACCCGAATATGCGACGATTGTAAAGCTTGAGACAGGGCATACGACTTAAATAACTATATCAATAAATAACTTTCTATGGTGCTTTGTAGTTTTTAATAGAAATTAATACGTTACAAGTTACTCCCAAAATACTACTTTGCTTCTTGTTTATGTTTTGTTTACGAGGTTTTAAAAATGTACCCTTTATTAAAATAAAAGTTTTCTTGTTCGTTTATTTGTCATGTATTTTTTTTTCTCTTTAAGATGAATATTAGAATGTATTTTGTAAACGTATTCTGCATTCTGTAAATCTTCCATATATAATCAAAACAGGCAAAATTTTTAATAGGGTATGTTATGTCCCATCTTAGCAACCTAGGGTTAAATAATTTTATAGCAGTGATTCTTTTCAGGTCTTCTTTATTAAAGTATTAAACATGTTTTGAATTACACTGAAATGTGATACAACAAATTCGCGGTAAATGAACTACTTGACATTTATTTTTTACCTAAAACTTAAAAGTGTAAACATGTTTAATTGCGAATACGTTAATAATTCAAGTATTTTAGAGATCCGTATTTTATTATCATGTTAATTTATTTTTAGTTTTTTATCACAATTAATTTTTGTCCTTTCATTTAAAAATCGTTTTCAGTTTTAGGTGGAAATGCCCACAAAGTGCCTAATATGAAATCGAAGAAAAGTTTTAAAAGAGGAGATCCAAGATAAATTTAAAAAAGTATAATATATAACATTCAAGAATGTGTATCCATTTATGTTTTTCTAGTTCTATTTCCGTATTTCTTTTGGTAGCGCTAGCTTTACCCTTGAGTCAGGAATATTAGCATTCTCACCACTCGGAGGACAAAGGATTTTCGACGTCAATTCTGCGTGTCTAACGGGCCCATAGTTACGCCATTGCATTATTAATAAAAATATTCTTTGCACATTTGATCGAAGTTTTCCGCGATTTAATAAGCTTCATTTCATCATCAACATTTGAAAATTCAAAATGGTGACGTAACGGGCCAATTGTGACATTTGTGCAGATTTGATGCTTCACCTTGCTATAACTATCTGTGGCTAGAATTATGTCTGTTGCATTTCTCTATCTATGACCCAATATTTATTGTGGTTATATAAATATATATATATATATATATATATATATATATATATATATATATATATATATATATATATATATATATATATATATATATATATATATATATTTTACAAATACTATATTAATTAATAAATAGTTATCGCACACTTCTCATAAAGAGGGTGTTTAAAAAAAAAACAAAAACTTACCCAGATTTTATACAATTTTTCGACAAAACAATTACTACTGTCTTCCTCCAAGAACAAAATTAAATATATTAGATTGACTTTTTGTTCCTCTCTTATTAATTTCAGCAATTTATGTGACGATCCCGATTCCGAAAAAATAAGGGCAGCGAGTTAGTATGATCTGCGGATACCTTGGTGCCTTCTGCGTTGGAGATAAGAATTGCCGGAAAGCCACTGTGGCCAAGTATAGGCAAGCGAAATATGTGAAAAGTCTGAAAGTCTCTCAATGCCCTAAATAATACAGCGTTACTAGCTTAAGCTGTGAGTTAGCGTACGTTTATCTTATATATTATGTAAATAGTTTAGACAAATTTCCCAAAGAATAGATAATCGTTATTTGTAAGTAGACTCTTATGTAGCTAAAAACCCTCTAAGGTCGCGTTAAACCAGCCTTAAAAGCTACGTAAAACCAATTTTTTTGACCGAGACCGAGACATTGTTTTTGTTTTCAGCAATTATTAAACCAGGTCTCTTAGAGATATTATGGACAAATTTCTTCTTCACCTACTTTTTTGGTTGTCTTTTTCCCAATAGTTATCCAGTTAGTTCAACACGGTCAAAATGTGAAAATTTCGAGAGACTCGTATTGTGATAAAATCAGCATTTAGATTATTTTTTCGGTTGCTTAAATGTACCAATGTGATCTATGTAGTCCAGATTTAGCTGTATGGACATTTTATTATTAAGAGATTTGAAAGGCAACCTTATATAAAGTGATTCATACCTATTTGGAAAGACGACATACATAAAATTATTTTGATGAAATATAATATAATTACATAACAAGTACTAGAAACGGAAGTTTTCAAACCAGGAGGTATTTAGCACCACCGACTGTACAAATCCTTCGAGGTAGACAACGACCGCACGAGCAATCCACGCTATTTGTTTTACATCCGCAAACAGTCCTAGATTTAGGGGGTTGCTACCGGTACTATAGCAGTGGGTCCACCATCTCAAGGGGCCCACGAGAAAAAATATTTAATTTGCATGTGTATAAAATAATTTTATTACGGTTACAGACCCGAGACCCAAATAAAATCTGTCTGGAACCAGTGCTGACCATTTCATGTCGAAAAAATAACTAACAAATGACATGTTAAATCATTAAAAACATATATTTTAGTAATTCCCGATAGCTACATATGTAATATTAAAAATGCAAGTGAAATACCAATAAAGTTCGTCGGTAGTCAAGTATAGTTTTAAAAATACACCTGAAAACTATAAAATAAATAATAGCACTCCGACAATATGGATATTTACAATTTCTTTGCTTGCTTTGTAAATCTTTTTAGTAGCATTAGCATTTATATAAATATATATTTTAGTTGTTAAATAGAAAAACACAAAATGGACTTCTAATAATGACCCCATAATGACTACCCTAGCACAATAATTCCAAAACAATAATAAAAAAAGAAACAATAATGAATATAACGAAAAATTACAGTCTCCATCAAACAGGGTATCCTTGCGTCTCGGTTGCCTCAATGTTCCCGCCTGGAAACTTAAAGGCACAATAAGTAGAAAGGATTGAACCCAAATGTAAGCACCGAATGATATTGATATTATTTTGAAATGTAAGAGCAGAGCCCAGTGGCGGCAATCATGACCGACTGGACATCGTAGAGAGACTTCCAAAAGTTGGACTATCAAACGCGGCACAACGTTGACATCTTATTTATCGATTTCGGATTTACTGTTGAGCAGTCGTCAACAGGATGGTAACGGCTCGACCTTTGTCAATATTTATTACAAAATGTGAGCTATAAAGATCTTTTTCAAAAATATCATTTATAAAAATATGTTATGATCATTAATGGATGAAAATGAACTGGTAGCGTTGCAAGTTGCTGCATGGAACATACAGTTTTAAAAAGCATTACTTCTAGGAAGTTATATTAAATTAATAAATAATTTGTTAAAACCAAACCAAAGGAAAAATATTTTTAATGATTTAGGTTAAACTGACAATAATTTACTTTAAAATTGTTAAATTACCAACAAAATTAAACATTTGCTTATTTCATTACTGTAGAGATTTTAATATTGGGTTAGCTGCAATTATAATTTACTAAATGCGAATATATTTTTTTTATTTAGACGATTTCTTTTATTCTACGTAGACATAAGGAGAAAGTGCCCGCAAAAAATAGTTAGCACTGGGTCCATCAATATCTAAATCTGCCGCTAATTCTTCAGTAGAACTTTTAGTTTCATTTTCTTTTCAACACTAGTGTTAAAAACTATGTAACTGCTTTGATTAATTGTAAATAAAATTAGTTAAAAGTAGGCTTTGTTTTTAAATTTCTTTAGACTCGCAATCTTTGAAATAATGTCGTGTTGAATTTTTTTTAATACTTGTGCAATATAAAGCATTTTCTAACCAAGTTAACGGTGCTTTTTTAGTCAGTTAGGTGGATATGTAATAGTATAAAATAGTATATTACCTACCTAGGTGGAAATTTTCATTCCCGTCTAGAGAAATGATGGTTTACCGTGGCGCGTAGCGCCGAGTTTAATTAGTTCTGGTGACAGAAATGAAACCTTTTTCATCCAGGTTTGTATACTATTTTATTTACAGCCATACCTTTTAAATGCAAATGGCGTTTTTTCTGACAAATATAACTATGTGAGAAATTAACAAAGTAAGACTCCTGTACAACCACTTCGCCAACATCAACAAATAAAAAATCAAATTGGCTTTTGAAAATGGTTGCTATAGTACTAAACAAGCCATGCACACAAACTCAAATTAGTTGCATTTTTCATAGATTGTCATGAAAAAGGTGTTTACGAAGACAATGAGCGATTCAGAAGAAATCATTTGTACTCCTCGTGAATTGAGAGAAGCCGCGGAATGTTCGAATAAGTTGAAACATTTTCATTATTCAGTAAATATCGACATTTACCTAGGTGGAAAGTAACATTTACCCACGCAGGTCAATATCACTCCGGATAAATGCTAAAGTCAGAAATATGTTTCTTTTAAAATGCCAGGAATGTCAATAATACATACGTGGTTCTAAATAAAATATATTATATTATGAACTGGCAAGTGGACTGAAGAAAAAGAGGAACTATAGTCAAAATAAGAATGGCAACTGAATGTATTTGATTTCAACGTTCAAGAGAAAACTTTCCTAGTGTTCCCTTCTGGTATTTTTAAACTTATATAACTAGTACCATTATTACGATACCCTTTTTGCTTATCGGCAACATTCTGCAATCACAAACGGTTTACGTATCATTTTTTCTTAGTTATCAAATTTAAACATCAAAGACGACCGCGCATTGTTTTAAATTCAACGCTTTATAAAGACGAACTGTTGTAGTTAACGGTTTTGTTTTTGTACTCAGCACTTAACAAAGCAATATCAAGAGGCGGCGAAAGATAAAATTCGATTTAAGTTTGCCGTCGCCATATTAAGCAAACTAACAATAATATACGATTAGTCAGTAACGCATTGTTTGGAGGATACAAAATAACTCATCGATGCATCCTGTCTGACGTAGCAAATATTATGAAAATATAAGTCACTGATTGCTCCTAGAGAAAAGCTCTTAAGCGCTCTCTTATTTTTAATTTATTTTCAGATTTTAGAATCATTAAGACCATTGGACTACAATGTTAAGATTAACCATTTGAAAATGCCGGCAAACCATACGTACCGAAGAACTTAAATAATAAGTTAACAATAAAACTCTTTTGTTTTTCATCACAGAATACACTTTATTTAGCCCAGATGGTTATTTTGTAAGTTGTATTTGGATAGCGAATGTGATACAAACGTCGAAAGATTTTAATTATAAACATCGATATCAAATACAACTGATAACAAATTTTGAAAAATACATTATTTGCTTTCTGAAATTTTCCAAGAGGATGGGAAAAGCCATGTATAACACATTAATATTGTTTAAAAATAGAGCTTAGAACCAAATATATTTATTTTGCCACATTTAAAATCCTGTAGAATTAGAAGGTCTTTTGATTTCTTTTTACTGCATTTAAATATATTTTGTCAAATATGCGAGATAAGCAGGTAGCTGTGTTCTGTTTATCATAACTCAGTTATGTCAGTTCCTATTAAACATAAATATATATAATATAAAAATAATAATAAATATCTATAATACTATATCTATAATTAATATTAACTGCTAGCACACACTTTAAAAAGTCAAAACATAGCATATATAACAAACTGAAATGCGGTTAAAAAATACACTTTGCGACAATCGCAACGTTTATTGTTCCTATTGTTTGCTTTATTAAGTTTACTACAATAAACGTAGCTTAAATTTTTAAATTAAAAAAAATACCCTGTACTTCTTAAATAATTAAGACATCGAAAGGCCACATATTCCTAAACCAGGGTTAGCTTAAGCTCCAAGGGTAAAGTGAATAAATATGTATATAAACTGCAAGTTGGTATACGGTGAAATAAAATATGTGAAACAGATATTTAATGAGATATATTCTTTAAAACAAATAAGCTTTAAAACTTTTTAGAGAAGGAACAAGAACCTTAAAATGTTGCTTTCGAATTTCTTAGTCCACTTGTATGAACAAAAGTTTTATTTAAAGAATGATTGGCCATTCTTTTCTATTGGTCTAAATATTTAGATCATTATTAAAAGAATTTTTACTATAAGGATTCATATTGTGAGTACATTCTCGCATATCTTAAAAATATACCCTACATAGAATTAAGGATAATATCTCTTAATAGTATTTTGTTTAGCTCAACTTCTATTTTGCATTATTTAAACCAATATCTATATATTGTTTTTATATCCCATCCCGTGTATGTAAGGATCACATACGTTTTTGCTAGTAGGTCATTAGCTTCACCAGGATGAGACGAGCGGAGCTTTCTTTCATCGGCTGGCGGTGCACTTTTTCGGCGGCTTGTCAACGCTTTGATGGGGAATCGTTTTCGATAACAGAAAAGTGATTACCGCGGAAACAGTGTCGGGTAATCCTAAAGATTTGCGAATAATCCAACATGGCATTAGCATCACAGTCGGATTTAAGTTTTGTAGCTTTTTTTTTGTCACTAAGCATTTGGTGTAGTGAAGTAATTTTAATTCTCAAATAAGCAGCAAAATGACGAATTATGCACAAAAAAAACTAGTTATCAATTTAATAACAAACAAAATCCGTAAAAATTGCTATAAATATTTTGAAAAAATGTAAACCTGAGTCCATTTTTAAACTCAAATGCATTCTTCTTAAGTTAAAATGAAAATGATTCTAAACATAAATAGCATATATTTTTACCTTTAGTCAAAACAATCTCTTCTTTACATCTATTGAAGGATTCTATATAATAAATTTTCTTTCATAGAACAGTCTTCCGGTTCGTCTTCGGGGAGGGGTAAGGGGATAGCTTGAAAGAAAGGGTCATCTCGTGATACCAGTAGTACTCTCAAGAGGCACCTAGTGGAATACATTTCAAAAATTAAAAGAGGGAAAATCAAGAAGTATTTGAAAGATTCGGAGTGTCCGGGAGCTTAGAGCTCGCCATGCGGATATCCTACCGATAACGTCTCCAAACTGGAATAAGGTGTAAATCATCTGGGAGCGTTGCACCAGCTCTGAATAAGCACCGGACGGAGAGCAATCTGGCGATTGCCTTGCAGCAAAGCCATAAAACAAACAAGTCAAGTCTTTCATAGAATCTATTCTTGTCTTTTAGGGGGCGATATTATAACTGCAAATTCTATCAGGAATAATTTTATTGAAGAACGAGTTAATGAGCTATACTACTTAAGTTTTTAACATTTTAATTGCATTGTAACATTTTAATTGTATATTGCATATCTAAGAGTTAACAAATCTTGAGTGAAATATTATGCAGTGTAAGAAGAGCTGTTAAGGGAGACAAATAATATCACAGCTGTTAGGTTAGCTGATTCTCTTGTTAACGTACTTATAACTAAAACTCTCTTACAAATCACTAGAACCGTTTCACCGCATTTATTTTTTTTTTAGAATTGTTCGTGATTGTCCCAAGCTCAGGTTGACACAGGCTCGAAAAAACTACTTTCATACATTATATCTGTTAGGTGTAGCTCTTACATATTATATATCCTGTTTAACTTACATTCATTTTTATCATTTAATTAGATTTAAGGATATACCCCCAGGCAAGGGAACTTCCAAGGGGGGTAGAGGGGATAATTACCCCCAGACCCCAATATTGAAAATTATTTTGTCTCTAACATTTTTAACAATAAATTATTAGACGGAAAATTTGATAGATATTATTGTGATAATTTTTCGATTTATGAATAATATTTAACTGATTTGGTAACAAAGTCTCGTAAACGTAAAGCATTTCTTACTCTCCTCGCCACTGGCAGAATTTATACATGAATAATCACGACGTGGGATGGGAGACGGGAACCATAAATGCTTTTGTTTTCTCTATTGCAGTAAAAAGACTAAAATTTTAATTGCATTTTAAGGTATGTATTAGATATATTATCGTAATTTTCAAAGTATTAGTAGTTACTATTTTATTTCCCAATATTCCATCATTACTCTAGTTTCTGAATTTTAAAAGTAAGGTTAAGTACGGCCAAATAATAATTCTTTAATGTCCTAACCTTTGTTTAAAATTTGCCTAAACGGGTATTCGCCCGCCTCCCCTGCCAACCACTACACTCACCAGACCAGAGTTCTGGAAGCGCCACTGCCGCCAGGGCTAATTGGCGTATCGGCCAGGCTTCAGCTTCCCCTGAATAACTACTACATTTAAGGAATAGTTCCTTCCGTCACTAACTTATAAAGGTAATAATTCGAAAATAACAAAAAAATAAATATTTCTTAATATTTTCAATATTTTTCAATGTAGTATATAGTTGTAGTAAATGTGGGATATATTTAAAATACTAATTTTACCATCCTCTGACCACCCACTCTCACTCAGCATCTCTTATGAAGATGGAATGCAGCGTATCCTAATCAAGAGTCCTTAACTCCTCCTAAGAAAGGTTGTCGAATCCAAAGATCTCCCGTATGCTGTAATGCCAAAGATCTGCTCGCCTAGATTCCTATTAAGTGGTATGGGGGTTTCTCCTCTATTCTATAATTAGGACAGAGTGTACTATCATTTATTCCTAATAAGGGTAGGTTACTATTAATTATTGATAGAAAACAGATGACTTTTCTGAAAAGATAACTTTGAACTGTAAAAAGTGGAGATAAAAAGATACTTACATTGCAGGCGCAACGAAAAATTGCATAAAATGGCCAGGGTGACGTATACCTTAACCAATTGCTAGTTGCAGCAATAGCAACATTAATTAAACACAATAACAAGACATAATTTGAAACATTATAGGATGTACATAATACCAGGTAACCTAGCAATGAGATACACTACGTGATAATGTGCAGAAGAAACCTACAAATTGTTATAGGGATTCAGCCTGGACAGTATCAGGTTATATTATAAAGCTAAAAAGCATCTTTTTTGGGGGAGTTACAAACAAAAACATGGCCAGTTTTACAAAAAGTTTTGTATTCATTGATTTTTGTAAAAATAGGCCGATTGCCGATAGGTGCAGTAGATATACAACTTACAAGTAGACTTTTCTAAAATAACGTCGAAATAAAATTAGTATGTTTATTTTTTATTATGGCACTGCAATAAAAATGATTTCGCTTTTCACACTAAAAACAAAAATATAGTTAATATAAGCCACACCAGAGTATTACATGCTTCAAGTTAAAATTTTCATTTAATTGAAAGGTTCCTACAAAACTATATTCTTGTAATTTAAACAAAAATATAAATGTCACTACATATTTATAAAATGCAACAAAATCACTTAAATTATAAACAAGCTTGATGCGCTACTGTGACGTTCGTATTATTGAAAGTGATTATCGATATCGGCAGATGCTCTACGTTTAGACTTCGGCACTATCTTGGGTCGCTCGCCGAGGTGTCAGCTCGTTCCTTCCGTGATTAATGACGTTTTGCATTAGCTATTGACAGGTTGCATTGTCACTTGGATGCCAGATCGGATATTGGCCTGTTGTGTTTTGGCTACCACGTTTTTTGGGAGGCGATTCCAAAATAGATAATTGAATGAACATGGATGCATTTCATAAAAACAAATTTTAAGAGAACAGTTTTTTAAAATTATGTCGTCTATTTAATTTTGTCCTTTCCAAATATGAAAAATACAGTAAAAGGGCTTAAATTTATTTCCTTTTAATCCAAAAACAGTATTACCTAAGACGAAAGAAGTATTACCTACTCTAACCAAAGAGGTATCTAGATTGCATATATATATATATATATATATATATATATATATATATATATATATATATATATATATACACCTACAGGAGGTCTGAAATAAACTAATCCCAAAAAGTTAAGCATATCTACAACGAACCCGACACTTTATTTTGTAGCTTTCTTAAAACAAAGTATACTTTAATCTGCAATACGGAAATAAAAATGGCGTTGCTATATCTTTTATGGTCTTCGTCTACACAGACTTTATATTGAACAAATCTTAATATACAGGGCGTGTTAAAATATCTCTGCACATATAACAAAATTAATTATCTTGTGTTTTTGTGAAAGTTGGAACACAATAAAATTTGGTTTTATTGTTTAGTAGAACCTGGTACCACTTTTGCCTAGATAAAAAGAAAACAGTCTTTAACAGGAAGGAAATATTTTAACTTTTTCTGAAAATTTGGATTTTATTACTGAGATTTATTTAGAAATATTTTTAGAATAAAGTTCAATAATAGATCTGATGTTTAACATGTTGAATGATATTTTGTCTTTTCATTATACAGGGTGTTTGTAGTAATCATTACAAAATTAAAAATTACAAATATAAAATTTTGGCTTAACTGGGAAGTAGAATAGAATTATGTGATATGAGGGCCAATTTGGGCTATTAAGTGGCATGAAATCGCTACAAGTCTGTGGAGTCCTCCGAATACTCAAGTAAAGAATAGCTATGTACAAAAATTCATGCACATAGACTACAGGGTAGAACGCAGCACTATATATCATGGGCGGGTCGTGGTATTAGAAAGTAGTGAGGCACATTTGCAGAAAATTATTTTAATATGGTTAGATTTCTAAGTTACTCTAGTGACCATTCTACTTCGTCAATTGCATAATAAATTTTGAACAAATATTATTACTAATTTAAATTGTTAAATTTATAAAATTTTGTTTATATGAAAATCTGTAGCTATTACGCACCTATCCAGTATGGTGGGAGTAGAGAAAATGTGAAAAAAAGTTAATTCTAACAGAAAAACGCGAATTTTAAAAATTATTAAATATTTATATAAATTTAAGGAATTCTGCGATTCTTCTGTTCAGCAAAATGGTCTATTACTTCCTCTTTGAAAACGTTCTAATCCTGTGATTTTATAAATCCTTTTTCAATTGCGATTTTTACCATATTACTTAGTCGCGCCTGTCCAGTAGTATTTCTAATATAATTTTTAATTCTTCTGTTGACGCGGTTGTCACTGGCAAAACAACAGCAATACGTAATAATTTAAAAAGTTCTGGCGTACAAAGTTTTAAATTATTTTCATGAAAAAAAGTCAATATTTCATAAAAGTTTGTGCAAGTTTTTATCATATCTTCCTGTTTAAAACGATTAATTCGCTTTTTAGTCGATTTATATCAAATATATTGTATTGGGTGGTCAAATAAATTTTTTAAAAGCTCATGAGGAAATTCTTTTGCAAAAATGAAGAATTTTGAAATATTTAGGAGATTAAAGAAATGTACTTTTTATATGTCACAAAAACTGACCTCTATTTGAATCGCTATAATATCAAGAATTTCAAAAAAAAATTGCCTAAACTGTTGAGTTTTATCTGTCATTTCAAATCCTTTACGACGTTTCGAGTGTAAAGCGCCGACATTCAGTTTTTCATAAGTTGAATCAAAATAAGTACTGTTACTCCTAAACTCACGAGTTTTAGTGAGAGTAGCCTGTAGTAAATTTCTTGTTCTAACAACATCTGTATTTTCATTTTGTAAAATAAAAAAGGTGATATCGGTTTGGTGAAAAATTAATTAAAATGTTTCTAAAAAAATATGTTCTGAGAATCCTCTAAAAATGTTAAACCTACTGCTTCTCTAATTGATTTTTGATCGAAATCGCGACTATTAATAATAAAATTAAAAGTCTCGAGTAATTTGTCCTTATTGTTATTAATTGTCAAAACTGCGCGTGAAGTAAAATTCCAACAAGTTGCTAGATTAGTAGGTATACGATCTCCTCCAATTTGTTCTAACACTTGGGTCCGCTTTGTAGATTTAGAAAAATATGATGAAAAACCTGATAGGGTTGAGAAAAATACTTTAACCTGATGAATTGAACTACACGCAATACTTAAAACCAAATTAAATACATGTGCATAGCAATGAGTAAATAATGCTTGTGGTGCTATAGATTTAATTTTTGTCTGTAAACCGTTTATTTGTCCCGACATTACGCAAGCCCCATCATATGTTTGAGCCACTAATTTCCAATACAAGTCAAATTTTTCGAATTTGGTGGATAAAAATTGTAATAAATCTTGCGCAGAGCGCCCAGAACTTACGTCATAAAATCCCATGAATCGCTCAACAGGTTGACCATTTACACGTAACGAAAAATGACGGATAGTTGTGAATGGCAGCTCATGTCAGTGGTTTCATCAACTTGCCAGGAAAAAATCAACGAAATTGAAATTTCGTCCTCAATTTTTGTATTTACGACATAAGCAATTGAATCAATTAATTAATTTTGAATTGTTTTGAATATCCCAGAAAAAACTGATCTATTATCATTATCACGTTCTAAAAATGTTTTTCGATTTGTGTCATATTTACTAATAAGAATAACTACCGCCATTTAAAGATTCATTTGATTCTTCGTACCCTGTGAAAGGTAACTCTTGCATACAGAGGTGTAATGTAATATCAATGAGACTTTTTAAAATTTGTCGGTTCTCTTTAACCTTTTTAAGAGCATTAAAATTTCCAATTTCTGTTTTACGCGCATTGTCTATTGCTGTTGTTTTCTCATGAGAGTAAGCTTGCAATTTGAAGAAATATGTTGAGTACTTTTATTGTGTAGTAACAGGCCCCAAAATAATTTTTTTAAATCACTATAACCACCTTTTAACCAAACTTTGTCGCTATTATTTGTTGCAAATCAAATACATGGCCAACAAAATAATTTACTTAATGTTACACTACCAGTGAGCCAGTCGTACTTTTCATACCAAGTGTTATAAAAACCCCGTTTGGTCTTCCCATATAGCAACAAGACGTTTAATTAAATTTAAAACACGTCGCTTTACTTCTTTAACTAGATATAATTTATCTTAGGTGTAGGAGTGACTTGAAAAATTGTGCTGATTTATTAAAAAAATTACAAGATCACAAGCATTGCGAATATTTACATTTACCTGGGGAAGTTGTAACGCTGCACTAGGTCCCGCTAAATCCATTTTTCTATAATGGGTAACTGGAAAATTTAAATCAAATTAAATCCGAAAATCCAGATACCGCTATTGAAACTGAAAGTCACTGACCACTCCACTGTTTACACTTTATTTAGTTAATAGTTAAATTTTGCGCTAACCCTACTTAAAGTCTAACTCGGCTGAATTACTACGTGCCACCCGCTTACACACATATTAGTAATACGTTAGACAAGGAAGCGCGAGGCATGACTCTAACAATAACTCTTCTCAAGAAGAAATGGGATCGACCCACAGAACCCGTCCAATATAACGATTGACGATGCGCGTTTGAATTGTTGTAAGGTAAAATGCAGAGCCGTATTTTATAGATTTCTCATGAAGCAACATTATGCTGCAAATGCTTATGGATGCAAATAGTAAAAACGTAAAATTGAGATTAAACAAGTGAATAAGAAGTAATGTAAATGATATAATAGATTAACACGTATAATTTGCCAATCACACAAATCATACAGGGGTCTATATTTCTCTATACATTTCATTTTAAAAATCGCATCAGTACAAAAACATTTAACAGTGGTTCACAAAAAATATTTTATAGATTTTTGTATTTATAATAATAAATATATATCCTAAATTAACAAAACTAACGTTTAAGCTGTTAAATATCAGATTTAAAATAAAACTTGATTAAGAAAATATTTTTAAATAGATAGAATAAAAATAAAATTTACAAAAAAGTTAAAGAGCAAAACATAGTATTTTTCCTCTTAACTAGGTACTTACGCGTATTACAGAGTAAATGAAGTTGTGTTTTAAGAAATATACAAGACATTGAAGTTTCGGGTATGTTTTTCTTATTTAGCATTAAAAATATAAAAAAAACATAGATTTCTTATGTTCGAGGGACACGAGAAAGCTCAAGAGAAACGAGAGAAACTAATATAGAGTAGTAGATCTGGGGTTGAAACATTTCGCTATTATTTTCCTTTCAAAGCATTTGGTTATTTTAAAAAAATAGCGAACCACATCTACTGCGCATAACATTTTATCCTATGTAAGGTGGCCCTAAGGGGATTAAATAGCGGTGGAATAAAACCTATTTACCCCATAAAAACGGGATTTTATTTTTGAGTCGAAAACATAAAAAATTACACTTTGGCACACTTTAATAGCTATATATATATATATATATATATATATATATATATATATATATATATATATATATATATATATATATATATATATATATATATATATATATATATATATATATATATATATATATATATATATACTACTCTTTTATGTTAATCGTACTAGTAATATTCAAAATGGAGGCTGGGAGCGATGTCGCATAAAATTAAATAGATAGGGGGCTCGTGCGATACAAACATTTAAAAAATTTTATCGTGTAGATTATTGTGTAAAAAACTGAGAACGTTACACGGATTATGAAAAAAATGGCGGTGTGTCAAAATTTATCTTGAAAAAATTTGAAAAAAGAAGATAAAAGCAAGCAAGGCTGCTTTTCTAAGGTATTCTCATCGAGTAGAATGTTGTATAAAAATTGAGAATGTTACACGGATTATCAAAAAAATGGCGGCGTGTCAAAATTTATCTTAAAAAAATTTGAAAAAAAAAGATAAATGCGAGCAAGGCTACTTCTCTACGGTGTTGAAAATGTTTTCCGTTTACTTCCAAACAGTAAAAAAGTCTATTTGAAAACTCTCCACGAACATTTTGAAATGTGCCGGTATCAATATTGTCACAGGCAGCAATTATTCTTTGCTGTTGACTTTGTAAAATCAAAATCATGAAATAAAAGTACATTTTTATGTTCTACATGTTTAAGAACGTCAAAAAAGTGTATTGTGAGATTAGCTACTTCCAAATATCTAGTTAACTTATTAAATATTTCGGATTTTGTTTTTGTTTGTACAGGGTATCTTCACACTTTTCTGCATTTTTTTTGTCAAAACAGTGTATTAACACTGTCAACATATATTTTTAGAACATTTCATAATATCATTCAACTACAAATTTCTTGAAAATATCGAAAATCTGCATATTCTAGGAATAAAAAACGTCGCAAAAAAATTATATTTTTCGAAAAGTTCTACCTGACTAAATCTGTACCAAAAAGAATATATTTCTTAACTAGGTGTTTAAAATTTAAATTAAGTATCAGGAGTAAATGACTAAATATATAATTTTCTTCGACTAACCTTTAAAAATTAATGTATGCAACCACCTTGAATGTTGAACATTATATGTTGCGTTTAATGAATTTAATAAATAAATTTTTTTGTCGAAACTAAATCAAAAATACGTAGCTACACATTAACGAAAAAATAAAGAAAATTATGTATCTCAATATGTAGACTAATGTATGTACGATATATTTCGATTATAATATAAAATAGTATATCTTATTTAAGCAAAAAAAAAGAAAAGCCATAGTTTAATTATTAGGATGAAGAAGAAGGATTTTCTTTCGAGTCTTCCCCAACTCTAACAAATCCTATTAGCAAACACTTAGGGCCCTATCCCTAATAAGGGTAAATGACTAATAATTGTACTCCAGAGGCTTTGGCGTGGACAAATCCAGCAGCACGTCTTTGGACTGCCTGCAGCCTTTTGTTTTCCAATTAGTCTTTATTTTGTCACCGGCTATTTATTTACGGCTTGAAAAATGTGTTACTTGTTTAGCCCAAGAATAGGATCACTACTATATTTTCCTGATTTCCATCTTAAGAAGGACGAAGATAGAAGGGATACCCCCATACCTAGGTATCTGATTTTACTCTACAATCCAGCGCTGGTAAACCTGGTAAGTAAAAGTCTTGGTCTGCCATGTATTAGACTTGCATGTGCATTTTGAGGTGGTTCCATGGTTCCTGTGGCCCAGTACAGCTAAAATAATTACTTAAAATGATTCGTAAGAGCTTACATGTCTATTCGCGAGATTCATTTATTACTGAGGCGGTTCTTAGTTGTTATCTATTTCATGTTTCAACCTCTGTCTTCCTCTTATTCCACAGTGCCTGTTTTGACATCTTGGATACTCGAGAAGGACATTCAGGACTGTGTTCAATGTTGTTCACATTGCTGCGTTAATTTTTAGACAGACCGGTTTTTGTAGTAAAGTTAACTTCCGGGCCTTAAAGACTTTTTCCACTGCGAGCCTCCAAACATCAGGCCGTAACCCGCATTTCCTTGCCTCTATCTACATATGCTAGAATATTATTAACAAGTCTTTAGCAACTCTGTTTATAATATCCGTGTCCACGTCAAATATCACCAAGTATTTAAATATTTGTTTCCTCAGCAGTAGCTTCTGTAACATTGTGGGCAATCTGAAACGTAATAAATCCTTTTTTGTTGTACTTTGTTACATGCATTAGCCTATCACTAAAGCAAGCACGTCATCGCCATTTGCTCTCCTTGAGGAATCTCCTGCTATCAGCCAACAACATAAAGCTAAGTAACACTTATTTAGGAAGTTGCAATTAAAGAAATGACATAGCAGCACACTGTGTCATCAATCAAATAATACTTTATAAGAAGGGGCTAGCTGATGACTTAAGATGAGCTATGTTCCCATAGAGAATGTAAAAGGGTTTTAACAGGACCTAGGTACTGTGGTTCTAGTGAGCCATCCCTCATGTAATATATGTGGTATGAAGTAATAGTTTACTATTACTAGATTCTAGAAAGTTGTGTCGTCTGAAGTTTGTCCTGGTGGTATTTGTTTATTGTCTAATCTACTACTTTGAAAAGTAACAAAATCTATGACAGGTATATATATTTTTTTATACATTTTGTAATCTTGACCGCAATCTTGATCACTTTTTTAATTTTGAGCCAATTTCCACTTAACCTATTAGTTTTAAATTTTGTGCATTTATAGGTGTCCTATAGCAATACTATAATACAAAAACATGATGGAATTGATCGTAGCCGTTTTTGTCGAGTCAATTTGTAACCAGTCTCAGATAATCTATTGCTTTTAAATTGGTTCGATGATAATAGGAAAATTTAAGGATATTGACTTTGATCACACTCTCAATTAAAGTTTAAATTAATTCCACCAAATTGCACTTAAGTTTTGACTTTAAAATGTTATGCACACATAGGTCGGATGAAAATCCAGTAGCTTAAGATGACCTTAGAGGTCTAGTCAGGACAAGAGCGTCGAGCATTTAGTTGTATCTGCGTGCATTAGGGTGACCTCGATGCCACAGACAAACTAGCATTCTTTCAGTGTGTTCGAAGATGAATTCCGAGGGAAGTGCTGAAGTACTGATAACCGAATGGTCATTTCACGAGAGTTAAACGTTTGATTAATTCAAGAAACACATATCTTTCTCTACTTATACGAATTACTCGAACTTCTTTATTTAATTTATGATAATCATACTGTGCCTTGAGTAAAAACATTAAATAAACTGCTGGATGCATTTTGTAAACTAAAATAATTGAAATATCTGCTTTTCAAAGTTATATTTAAGTCGTCGATCTGAAAATACCTGGTTTTCGTGCCGCTTTCTTGTCACAACGCAAACACGATGACTCGCTTGACGCTCTTAGCCTAAATAGACCTTAACAATGGTATTGGTTTTGCAATGTGAGTTCCGCTTTATTTTTATTTTGTAATTATAGTTACAATTAGAATAAATTGTCTTAAATAAAATAAAAATTAGTGTAGTAACTAATCCTTTTAAAAATTAGAAACGTTTCCGTTCAAAGTAAATGAGCTGCATGTATCAAATACCGTATCTACTAATAAGTAACGCGTGATCTTACGTTTACCGATAAATCTGGTCTGCCAGACAAACCACCCAAGCTCTGACGACCAATGAAATTTGAAATTTGAATAATTTAGCATTGGTTCATTCGTGCCCCAAAACATTACTACCCATTTCGGGTGGCCCGCGCCACCCTCTTACAAAAGTCTTACTAGGACAAGCTTAGTACAACAAATATTTCTAGCATTTACTAATAGTAAACAAACTATTACTATACGGCTGTATACAGCCACCGTTCTGGATAACATAATGTTTAAAATGATGTGATTTTCGTTGATTTTTGTATGCAATAAAAAATATCATAACGCAGAAAAATATCTTTCTCATTTTTCACTGACAATTCTCTCTCTGTGGTAAATTGAAAGAAATGATCTCTACGCCTATTACAGAGTAAGACGCGTAGATGGCTGTGAAGCTTCAAAAACAACAAATCTAACCTTTGTAACAGTTTTACTACAAACAGATAAATTCTAGTTTAAAAAGGAACTTTTGAACGTAGATGAGTATTTAATTTAAAAAATTGGTAAATTTCCTTTACCCGGAATTTCCCTCGTTATGAATTATTCCCTTTATTAGGAATAGTGAAGTATATAAATATTGTGTCTTTTTAAACATTGTTATTGTGCATCATTTTGTTCCATTATATTGGATTCCTTCCAATATTTTACCAGTTTCTACGTATTCCACACTTGATTTTTAGGCTTATTCAAAATAAATTGAATAAGTATTTTTTACATTGACACACACCGCCATTTTGTAACGTCATGTTGAATTCGTACCAGTTTATTCTTATAACACATTTAAAATTTCTGCAAAATTTAAAGCCAACTGAATAAGAATATGTTTTACATTGATTTTTAAAAATTATATTTGGCGGCCATTTTGTTTCGCCTTCTTGATTTGGTACCACAACTTTACTAGTATCTATCTACTTATCTGTATCACACTTAAAACTTGCACAAAATTTGAAATCAATCTAATAAATGGTCTTTTTAGGCTAATGTTTTAAATATTAGGCCGTCATTTTGTTTTGCTATCTTGGATTCATACCAAAAAGTTACCAGTTCACTTTTATGCAAAAAATGATTTTTGTGCAAAAATGGAGGTAAATTGGATAATTAGTATTTTTAGTAATATTTTTTTTAACATTTCACTAGGCCACCATCTCGTTCCGGCATATTGGATTTATATCAGAATATTATCATATAACCATAAACTCATTTTTGACTAAAATTTGAATTCAGTCTAGTAAGCAATTTTTAAGCTATGCCGCAAACCGACATATAGACAAACGACAGACAGGCCGACAGAATTGATAAAACATACTTTTTGACATCTAGGGACGCGAAAACATGAAGATAAGTAGAACATGAGAGGGCGATTCTTTTCACGATTAAAAACATTTTATTTGGCCGCCCTTTTGTTCCGCCATCATGAATACGTATCACAATTTTATCATCTCTAAACCACAATTAGTTATGGCAGACAATTTGAAATCAATCTATTAAATAGTTTTTCAGGCTGAATTTCTAAATATATTGTCAACTTCCATTGGTATCAGTTGATTCCTACATATTATTTGATTTTTGGGCAAAATTTCAGATAAATTGTATAAGCTGAATTTTTAAGTATTTCACTAAGCCGCCAATTTGTTCCGTCGTATTGGATTTTTACTAAAATATGACCAGCTCATCCCCACATGATGCTTAATATCAAAATTTGAAGTCAATCGGGTAAGTAATCTTTTAGCTATGCGAATAGACAGATCGATAAAGCGACAGACAGACCGACGGAATTGAGAAAATATGTTTTTCGAAATCTAGAGACCTTGAAACGTAAAGATTTGAAGAATCTCTCTGTTATTTTTTCACGATTACAATACTTCCCTTTTACGAAGGAAGTAAATACAATTTCTCTGGAACCTCTCAAATTCGGCTGAATATATGTTATTTTAATTATTTTTTTTAATGCATGCATTCAAATTAGATGTCTAATGTATGAGAAATTATGACGTATGTGAGTAAAAACTCTTTTAGGAATAAGGTGCACCAAAAAAAAAATTAAGTAAAATACTCATATGTGAAAATCTTAAACCAAGTCAATTTAACAAGAAAATATGCTAGCTTCCCAAGCAAAAATAACTTAAAACGCAAACCAAAGAACACAATACAAAAACTAATTTTTAATTAGCTGAATCACTTCAGCGGGGTTTGTATTTCGACCACATCTGTTTCAAGTTAACTAAGTGTTTTAT
This sequence comes from Kuschelorhynchus macadamiae, assembly GCA_030620095.1. NCBI lineage: Eukaryota > Metazoa > Arthropoda > Insecta > Coleoptera > Curculionidae > Kuschelorhynchus > Kuschelorhynchus macadamiae. The sequence goes on along the minus strand of JAUTXW010000259.1, from coordinate 19,527 downwards.
TACCTGAAGAACCCACGCCTTACGCCTTAGCTGAGACCATTTTTCATTATTAACGTCAAGAAATTATTGTTTTCATTTATGCGGTGCGCTTGGTTTACTATTTTGAGAATAATGGATGACTGTTTATGACCATATAGGACTTGGCTGTAACGTATATTAATGACAATAGTATTAGCTTAGCACAATGTATCACAGCAAATGGCAAGCTTTGGGTCTAGAAATTTGTTATATTACAGGTGGATTCTAATAATTGGGACATAATAAATATTATGAGTCTATCTACTGCTGGGATATAAATCTTACAAAAAATGATATATTACAAGTACAGGTACTATTTAGTTTTTTGTGAAACCTTTATTAACTGAAAACTACAGAGTAAGTCGGAAATCGAGGGCCCTATAATTAATTATTCTATAAACAAATTATAGGCGGAGTTTTTATGTTATTTTGAGCTTATGCGATAATTGATGAAGACACATATTTGCTTTTAATACATCGAGGAACAGCAAACATGTCTTACAAAAGTCTCAGTTGGCTCCGGCATTATAGATCCATGCTTATTATGATAATTTACTTATTTACCCTAAATGTATGGGAAAGTTCGACTATTAAATGAGAAATACCTGGATTTATTATATCAGGTGTACTTTATAAGTTTCTGTGTACTGAAGCCACCAGAAAAACCTAATATCATTTTTTTAACATGGAAAACAATTATTGGGATTAATAGCAGTTTTAGCTCTAGACTATGATCCAAAAAACTGGAGACTTTTCATTGATTGCTCAAAAGTAAGTCTTAAAGCTGTGTTACTCCATATGGAAACCAGTTGCCTTCAGACCTAATTGGTCATGCAGTCCACACGAAAAAAATGTTTAGCAATTTGAAATTGTTACTGGAGACCATACAGTATGAAAGGTATAAATGGCAAATTTGTGGGGATTCAAATGTTGTAGGGAGTTTGTTAGTCTGAAATATAGATACGAAAAAACTGTTACGTCTATTTCATTGAAATAAAAAAAAGTTATCACTGTGTATCTTATAAAACAAAGCCAGTGTTGATAAGTTTTATTTTAGGGGAATTGGTCTTCTGCTAAAACACTTTGATTAATATCGCAACAAAATTTGAAGAGGTTAAAAGAAAAACAAGAGCAGAAAGCTAGAGCTAAAACAACAGCAAAAGTGTATTAAAAATTTTAATATACGTATAATGACAAAATGCAAATGGTTCACTTACAAATTATCAATAATTTTATCTTTCTTCGTTATGTATTAGATCTTTCCAAATATGCTGCCCGCGTATTATCTTTTTCTCTTATATTAACCCATATGTATCAAAGCGTGTTAGGTATGTAATCCTAGGGGTATAGGTAATTAGACATAGATTAATAATCAAAAAGAATTATTTATTAAGTAGCTTTGTAACAAATAAATTAGGGCTACCTACAGCTTAATATGTATGATGCAGCGCTTCAGTTATAAACGTGGTGGGTTTAGTTCTCCCAACCGGAAAAAAACAGCAATAGGTTTTGTCAGCATTCTGGATAACTAGATCGATCCAGCCTTTAATATGTAGCGTAGCCTTAATTTTATTAATGTAAATTAAGTATTTAAAAAGTATTTTATTATTATTTTAAAATAATTTGGTTCCTATTTCATATGTAATATTCATAATAATTTTATAAACCAATAATAAATATGTATATTTATTATAAAATTACTAATTCTGTCTCATTACTAAAATACACAGAACATTTTCTAAGCTCTAGGTCTTACACAATTGACAAACAATCGGAGGGTTGGTAAATAATCTCGATTTATTCTTATTGAACAGAACTAACCGTTACTTGATGGAAATCCATCTTAACTAAATAAACGAAATCACTTGATTTATTTTCAAAGAATATAATACGTGACAATTGTTACGCCAACAATCTGGCTTCATCAAATGTTAGATCTTAAATTATTACTTATTCTTCTGGCCTCTTATATCTTGGCAAATATACCTTTAATATTTGAATCACTATATAAGTAACATACTAGTAACATACTTAGGACATATTTTAAGTCTCTATAGAAAATTACTCAAGTGTTAAATAAAATTAAATTTTCTCTTAAACTTTTTTTTTCTAGTTTTATAACAAACCTGTATAATATCAACGTTTATCTTAATTACACATTAACCTAATTCCGAAGAATTTAGCTAGCAATTAATTTTTTGTCTGTACTGAAACATTTCATGCGACATTTATAGGTTAAACATACATTATCTGAAACTATATTTAGGATAGTTTTTCATTAGACTCATAATTTATTCCTTTATCATGACAATCAGTATCAATCACCTTTGTTTCAATCGATACAAATAAATTATGTACACGAGTGGACCGGTTGATATGAAAAATTCAATTGTGCAAATGGAGTTTTATATTATTATTGTATTTTAAAACAGTTTATTATAACAATAATTATAATTATATATATTGTCATGGGAGTTTTTAATAATATAAAATACTAATTTAAAGGAAAAAATATTTTTTACACCCAAGTAGTTAAGACAAATCGAAAGCACACAAATATATATTTTCTAATGTGGACAAACCGTATTGCTCGTCGAGAATAAGGCGGGTGATTCACTGTAATGCTTCGTCACCGCCGCCCGGCTAGCAGATAAAAACTGTTTACATAATATATTAAGTTCTTAGATGTAGTTGGATTTTATTCGTATTCATTCTGTTTTTCGACTTTTAAGAGACGCAGACTTCTCGCCTTGTTGTTTCTCTAAATTGTACTATTTTCTAATTAATAATTAAATGTATTGAACTTTGCTTGTTGTGTTAGTAACTCGTCGGTCAGTCTACATCAGAAGTGGTCGAAAAAGAACTGGTTGGGATATTGGTGTATTGTGCTGTTTATTAAGTGCTAAAATCACAAATTATGCCCCATCATCGCAAGAGATCACGAAGGCAACGTTCGCCTTCGTCTTCAGAGGACAGTTCAACATCCAGTGAGTGCAAATACGATCGTAAGACAAAAAACAAAGTTAAGAGAAGCCGAGAAACTGTAAGTTACACGCCTCCACGTATTTTAGTTAACACGCAACCTTTAATGGAGACAAATTTTAAAAGTTCCACGATTATTCCGGAGTTTGATCCTAAAACAATGAATGTTGATGAGTGGATTGAAATCATCCAACATCACGCTAATACTTATCATTGGCCTGACAACGTTATAATATTTCAAGCTTTAAACAAGCTTAAGGGAACCGCAAAATTATGGTACGACACGTTTATAGAAAGTGAAATGGGATGGTCAGAGTATTCTTGGGATAAATGGAAAGATATTTTGAAATCCACTTTAAAATCAAATCGTAATGCTTATAAACTATTAATGAATATAGTAAATCATAAACCCACTAAAGGTTGCTCCTTGTATGATTTTTTCTTTGAACATTTATCTGAAATTAATAAATTAAAGGTAAATTTTTCTGACACTGATAAAATTTCCTTAATTTGTGGCGCAATCAGTGATATTAACATAACCTCTGCTGTAGAAGCTTCGAATATGGTTGATTTGAATGCCTTGGGGGCGTATCTTAAAAATAAAACCTATAATTTACCAAGTTTTGTACAAAACAGTGCACCTACAACTAAACCGCATTTTCAAGGCTCTACACATCAGAGAAGTTCCACGTTCGTGCCCCAAGCTGGCATAAGCCATTCTTCTAGAGTTTCGCATAGTAAATCTGACAACATAGACAATAAAGTAAGAACATGCATGGCTTGTGGTAGATTGGGGCACGAACGATCCGACTGTCGTCATAAACATCAGGTTTGCAATTTTTGCCGAATCAAGGGCCATATTGAAATAAATTGTTTAAAAAAGCAAAATAATAATACAAATAAAAACGCTAAAAATACAAATCCTTCTAAAATTCAAAATGTTAATTATATCGAAAATTTTAATTCTCAATCTAAATTTTATAAGAACGTAAGTATTAATGGTAATCAATGTAGTGCATTTATAGATTTCGGTAGTGAATGTTCATTAATTAAGCAATCAGTGGCTCATAAATTGAATTTTAAAATACACGACATAGAAGAGCCAGTTAAACTTTCCGGATTTTTAGGAACAGGTACGACAGTAACACAGTATGTTCGGGAACATATTAAAATAGATGAAGTTGATAGCGAAATATGTTTTTACGTAATAAATAATTTAGAATTTAAATTTGATATTTTGATAGGCAGTAACTTTACAGAAAACCCCGAAATTATATATTATAAAATCGATAATTTACTTTACTTTAAAAATAAAATTCATACATTTGAACATTCACAGAATATAAATCATGAACAAAATATTTCTCCTGACGATCTAAATGCATTATATAACCTGTTACATTCATTTGAATCATGCACGATTGAGTCAAAAAATACTATAGGAAAAGCTCATAATGTTTCTTTATCTATAGAACTAACAACAAATAAACCAATCTCTAGAAGGCCCTACAGAGCCACTGAAAAAGACAAATTAATTTTTCGAAAAATTACAAAAGAATTGTTAGAAGCTAATATTATTAGAGAAAGCAAATCTGCCTACTCAAGTCCTGCTCTTTTAGTAGAAAAAAAAGGTGATGAGAAAAGAATGGTAGTGGACTATAGAGCCCTTAATACAATAACGGTCAAAAATTCTTTTCCTACACCTATAATTGAAGAAATTATTGATACTATGTACGATTTTAAATACTTTTCCTGCCTTGATTTAGCATCGGGATTTCACCAAATCCCGATGGAAGAAAAATCAATACCATATACTGCTTTTGTAACGCCGGAGGGGCATTGCGAGTATGTTAGGGTCCCTTTTGGACTTTGTAATGCTCCATCGGTGTTCCAGCAATTTATGAATGTAATATTTTCCCCGTTGCGTCATTATAATGTTATACCTTATTTAGATGATTTGTTGATACCATCAACAACCATATCTGAAGGCCTTTGTATCTTAAACAAAGTATTAGAAATCATAAAAGAATATGGACTTACGATTAAATTAAAAAAATCCTTTTTTATGATGACAAAAATTATATATTTAGGCTATGAAATATCTTTTAATAAAGTACACCCATCGGATATTAAAATAGAGTCAGTGTTAAAATTCCCCTATCCTAAAAACCAACACCACTTAAGGCAATTCCTTGGCCTTGTTGGCTATTTTCGAAAATTTATCAAAGATTTTGCACGCATATCAGCACCTTTGACAAAACTTTTAAAAAAAGATTCTAAGTGGGAATGGACTGATAATCACTCAGCAATAGTTGACTTTTTAAAAAAACAAATATGTTCAAAACCAGCCTTAAAAATATTCAATCCAAAGTTAGAGATTAGAGTATATACCGATGCTAGTAGAGAAGGTTATGCGGGAATTCTGACTCAATGCGAGGGTAATCTCGAAAGTCCTGTGGCTTTCTTTAGTAAGCAAACCACGGGACCAGAAAAAAATTATCACTCGTTTGAGTTAGAATTACTTGCAATTGTAAAAACAGTAGATCGTTTTCGTTTTTACTTACTGGGAAACGAATTTAACATATACACAGATTGTAATGCAGTCAAAAATGCGTGGAATAAACACACAATTATTCCTCGCATAGCTCGGTGGATTTTGTTCTTGCAGGATTTTTGTTTTCAAATTGTGCACAGACCAGGTTGTCAAATGCAACACGTTGATGCTTTGAGCCGCAATTTCGAAACACAGGACTCTTCACAAACAGAACAGATCTTAGTAATAACAGAAAACGACTATTTTCGCGAAGCTCAATCATTAGATCCTGCTATTGCGGAAATTAGGGAAATTTTGTTAAGTGGGGATAGTGACAACAATAAAATAATTTTTAACGACTATGATTTGCGAGGAAATAAAGTTTATCGAATAACCCCATTTGGAAATAGATTAGTAGTACCAAAAAACTGTAGGTGGCAGATAGTCAAAGCTAATCATGATGACATCGGCCATTTCGCATTTGACAAAACAGTCGAGAGAATTAAACGGTCGTTCTGGTTCTCAAAAATGAACAGATTTATAAAAAAATACATAAACTCCTGTCTATTTTGTCTTTATCACAAGGAACGTGGTGGTAAAAAACCCGGGTTCTTACATTCCATTCCCAAGTATGCTAGGCCACACCATACACTTCACTTAGATCATCTGGGGCCTTTCGTTGAAACTCTAAACGGGAACAAATACCTGCTGGTAGTTGTGGATGGATTCTCGAAGTTTACTTACATAAAACCCGTTCCCGATACTTCGTCAAAACATGTTATTAGCAAGCTTGAAGAGATCTTCTCAATTTTGGGAAACCCTAGGCGCATCGTCACGGATGCAGGCACTGGATTTACATCAAAACAATTTAAAGAATACGTAAATAACAAAGGCATTCGGCTGTTTACAACAGCAACCGGTATGCCCAGAGGAAATGGGCAGGTAGAACGGGCAAATAGGACAATTCTGGATGCCCTGGCAACTTCAGGCGCTAGCACAGACAAAAACAATTGGGATATTGCTATTAATCAAATCCAACAAGGAATCAACAGTACCAAGCACCGAATAACTCAACACACGCCCTCAGAACTCCTGTTTGGTTTTCAATTAAAAACAGATACGGATATGCATACCATCTCGGACGAGGAAGCAATAGATGTTACGAAAATCAGAAAGAAGGCAGCCATAAATCTGGAACGCAACAGAATTGAACAAGATCTTACCTTCAACAAAAAACGAACACCTCCAAAATTCTTCTCAGTCGGTGACCTAGTGCTCACCAAAACAAGCAGTTTTCCATCGAACCAGGAAAGTAAAAAATTGCTCCCAAAATTTAGAGGACCATTCAAAATTATCGAAATCTTACCCAATGACAGATACAGAATTAAAGAAGACCAACACACAGAAAGGTCGTCTAGACCTTATGAAGGAGTCGTTGGAGTGGAAGATATGAAGCTTTTCCAAATTCAAGGTAAATAAATTGATCTCCATCTCTGGCATAAATTGATCGCCATCTTAGGCATAAATTGATCGCCATCTTAGGCATAAATTGATCTCCATCTCTGGCATAAATTGATCGCCATCTTAGGCATAAATTGATCGCCATCTTAGGCATAAATTGATCGCCATCTTAGGCATAAATTGATCGCCATCTTAGGCATAAATTGATCGCCATCTTAGGCATAAATTGATCGCCATCTTAGGCATAAATTGATCGCCATCTTAAGCATAAGTTGATCGTCATCTTAGGCATAAATTGATCGCCATCTTAGGCATAAATTGATCGCCATCTTAGGCTTAAATTGATCGCCATCTTAGGCATAAATTGATCGCCATCTTAGGCATAAATTGATCGCCATCTTAGGCATAAGTTGATCGTCATCTTAGGCATAAATTGATCGCCATCTTAGGCATAAATTGATCGCCATCTTAGGCATAAATTGATCGCCATCTTAGGCATAAATTGATTGCCATCTTAGGCATAAATTGATTGCCATCTTAGGCATAAATTGATCGCCATCTAAGGCATAAACTGATCATCTCAGGCATATGTTAGACAAAATTAATTATTAAAAAAAAAATAAGCAGTACATTTTTTTTTTCTTTTTTTTCTTTCTTAGGTTAATGACTTTCGAGGACGAAAGCCTCACAGGATGGCCGTGTGGACAAACCGTATTGCTCGTCGAGAATAAGGCGGGTGATTCACTGTAATGCTTCGTCACCGCCGCCCGGCTAGCAGATAAAAACTGTTTACATAATATATTAAGTTCTTAGATGTAGTTGGATTTTATTCGTATTCATTCTGTTTTTCGACTTTTAAGAGACGCAGACTTCTCGCCTTGTTGTTTCTCTAAATTGTACTATTTTCTAATTAATAATTAAATGTATTGAACTTTGCTTGTTGTGTTAGTAACTCGTCGGTCAGTCTACACTAACAACATTTTTTTGAAGACAAAATATTAAAATTCAGAATAATATTTTATAATAGTATTAGTGAGTACGTATTATTACCTGTTATTGTGTTATTGTGCAACAGAACTCATATATTAGATGGTTTAATGAAATACTGGCTTTTATTGGGCCTCCACGAATTGAAAGAATAGTAATTTCGAACTAGTAGTAGTAGTAGTGTTCTATAAAATTAACAGGAAAAGCATTAAAAAATGTGTGTTTACTACGTAAATTTCTATATTTAATAACAAAAGGAAAAGGGTTAGATGCCTACAAAATGGGATATTTTATCTGTTTTTGCAGCTCCTTATTCATGAGCATTTCTTAGGTAATAGGTACATTAGGTTTTAGGTGAAACTTTACGTAAATAGTAAAAACGAGTATCATATTACAAACTTTTGTACTACAAATATTTAATACATGATAGTATGATCCGTTTTGATTATAAAAATCTTATATAACGTTGGCTCTATTCCTTACCAATTTTGAGTTTAATAGCTTTAAAGTTTTTAAATATTTTTATTTATTTTATTATGTGAAACAATTAACTATATCATTTTTAACAAAATTCCTATAAGTTTTTTGTAACCTAAATATCTCAACAGTCTACATTTAGAGAATAAAAAACGCATCTAATATTCAATATTTTTCCTAAAAATATCTACTCAAAAACGGCAACATCGCAGGATTCAACGAACGTATGACAATAACAATTCGCAAACATAACAGTTGTAATTGTTTGGTCTTTGTTGCTTCCAGTTCCACCTAGCTTAGTTTTTTATAGTGTGAGATAATTCCATACCGATTTAATATCTAGTGTAGATTTTAAAAATGTATACAAATACTGTATATGCAAATATGTTATTTATTTATGGACAATGTAGACGTGCGGATACGAAAAGTGTAAAAACGTTCATCAAAATAATTGTGGATCTCAGACACAAATAGCACCCCACAACAAGGAACACAGTTTAGCTCTGGTGAATAAAAACCCTGATGTGAGCACTCAAATAATTTTACATTTCATAATTTACTTTAAGGTCTTCAAATACTTTTCCTAGTATGTGAATTACTTACCTAGTGCTATAAATTAAAGTGCATGGTAAATTTTTAATAATTTCTGGAGATTATTAAACTTAATTAGAGTTGTAGAATTAAAATTATACAAAATAAATTATTTTAGAAATTATTATTATTTAGTTTCAATGACGGGTTGTTTTTACTTTTTTTTACGCGCCGATTTTGTAGTAACAAACCGCTATCCTTTTTATTAAATAATTAATTCACACATCCTAAAAACATAAACAAAGAAAATTGATGTAATCTCTTTCAAATCTACCGGTTGTTTATATTTCTTCGTTGATGAAACACGGTTGATGAATCGCGATTACATATTTTATAAGCCAATAGCAACGTTGCTATGTTGTCAAGGGCTTAATTTAAACCTCCTACAAAAATTAAACATTTTAAGCTCTAATATCTCGAAAACCATTCAGAATTTACCGATGGTATATAGGGATTTTTTGTTCATAATCATCACTACTATCCTATGTCAAAAAAATTGTAAAAGCCCTAACACCTTGTATAAAAACCTCAAGTATCGGTAGCTGGTCATATAATGTGGCTTTCATTTTCTTGTTTTATTTGAAAAAGAAAACTATTATTTTGGTTTCTGGACTTTTGTACGATTTTTACAATTGTGTTTCTCAAAAAAAAACCAATGACTATTATAATAAATAATAAGCGTCCTTCGAAGCCCAGTTGAGAAGAAAGGGTAATTTGTTTTTAGCCTCTCTAATTTAGCTAGAATTGAAATTCAAAAATCGGGAAAAGATCCCTAATGACCTGTTAAAAAAAACAATGGATTAGGTATGAAAATTTGTTTTATTGTGTCATTTCTGTATAAACTGAAAGCAAAGTTTAAAATCAAGTACGTAAATGTTTCTTTCTACATATCCAAACAAGTTCCACTGAAAAATACTGGGTGTTGAAATTTTCAAAAATGTCATATGCAAGTAGGTTCATGTTAGAATTTTGAACTGTTTTCGAGGTAAAACATAAGGAGGAAATAAAATCGAGTGTATGGCTGACTCTTACGAGACTCCTCACTCGTAAATTTTAACTGTAAACGAACCTCAAGCTATAGGTGTACCTTTTATCATTGAAAACTAATTTCTTTTAAAGTCAAATTAAACATAAGACATCTACTGAATTTAACGTTGCTTATTAGAGCGTCAATACTTTTTTTCGGAGAAGGGAGGATAACTTATGTTACAAATCATACATAAAAAATAGTTTGTCAAATGCTCCTTCAGTTCGGTTTACTGTAAGAAACTACTTTAATATAGTACCTGATTAGTTTATATTTGTTTTAAAAATTACTCCTAGTACCCCTTATATCGACGCACCTGATTGTTTGTAGAAGTAAAGGAAATATTCCTTATTGTTAGTTGCTAAGCAAGTATTAAAAAAATGTGTGTGTGCCGAAATACTTATGAATCTTTTTACTGTTTTTGTAATGGTTTTGTTCGTAATAGCAAAAAACTTAAAGATAATTTAATTGTTAGTTTTACCACAAAAATGAGAAGAACTAGATAGGCGCATTGGAAAAAAATAACTATTTACTTACATAAACCAACTGCACGATTTTTTAAGTTACAAACGAAATTTTGACGATTTGTTTTATGTTAAAGAAATTATGTAAAAATAAAATATTTCCATGTCGATATAAATAAGTTAAAAAATACTTAAGTGTGTTATTTACATAACAACATTTTTACTTTAAATATTTAGTGCATATATTTTTAAAATAATTTTTGCCTAAAATGGCTTTAATAATCATATTATATATACGGTTTATTTAAAGAGATTCAATTCAGCTTTCATCAGCACAGATGGAATTCTGAATTAAACCCACCATTAATAGAGCGCATTGACAGATACAAGGGCTGAAAATTGAATGCGTCTGTTGAACAATTGCAGGATTTAAGATTCTATAATGCCGGGTCTCTATACTGGTTACATGCTCCTGTTAAGTCGCTTTTCTAAAGACGCTGGTAATTGAAACCGCTTTTTACAGTTTTGTTTTTGTGACCTGATATTATGTGCATATATAGATTTATATATATATATATATATATATATATATGTGTATATATATATTTATATATATATACATATATATATATATATATATATATATATATATATATTATATATATATATATATATATATATATATATATATATATATATATATATATATATATATATATATATATATATATATATATATATATATATATATATATATATATATATTATATATATATATACATATATACATATATATATATATATATATATATATATATATATATATATATATATATATATATATATATATATATATATATATTTATATATATATATATATATATATATATATATATATATATATATATATATATATATATATATATATATATATATATATATATATATATATATATATATATATATATATATATATATACAGTGTGTCCGAAATTGGTTATGACAGTATTGGGATCTCGGAAACCGTGATAGTTACAAAAACGTTTAAATAGAGAAAGTTTTCGACAATTATGTTTGTAATTTGACGCCGTTTTGCTCGCGATTCTATCTTTTTTAGTTTTTGAGATATTTTGAAAAAACCAAAAAACTGCATTTTCGAAAAAGTCCTATAATTTATTTATTTATGAAAATTTTCAAAATCTGTAAGAACATTATTAAGGCAACTTTTTACGTAGAGTACACTTATTAAGTCAGATTTTACATACAACGTTTCAATTTTCTAGAACCATCATCAATTTTGTTTTTTCTTATGGCCGCTGTATTCGATTTTAACAGTTTTGAAAAGAGTATTTCTTTAGCTTTTCAACGGTGTATCACATTTTGTAATTAGGTTATTACTAAAGGTGCAAAAAGTGCGTAGAGGAAATATTTAAACGTTTTTTGGAATTATCAAAGTAAAAAGTTAAAAATTAATAGTGTTAAACAGCAATATATTGTAATTTAACATCCAGTTCTACAAAAAATCAGTAAAAACTACTTAATAACATAATTGAATCGTGCACAATGTTCACACATGTTCAAACTACCACCCGCATTTAACACTAACATCTTTGCCCAAGTAGGCTTTGCGTTTGAAATAAGACTGTTTAAACATTTTTTCGAATTATCGATATAAATTAAAATTTAATAGTTTCAAATAGCAATATTTTTAAATTGGACATTAAATTCTGCATAAAATCAGTAAGTTTTACTCAGTAACATTAATACTATGTGCACTGCACATAATGTACCCCGAAGAACGACTGTCGACAGAACTTCTTTTCAAGCGTTGCACTGATTAGAAACTTGCTAGGGTTAGCCAATTTTAAGAATCGCAACAGAAAGTATGCAAGTATGACAAGGAATGGAATAGGCAAATATTAGAATATTTTAATGAAAATCTGGTTTTTTCCATAAGAAGAATTGAAACAGAACTTCACATTCTGAAGTCAACCGTTCATGGCGATTTAAAAGTACTAACCTTACAAGAATTAACAGAAAATCAGTATGAACTACCTACTCAATAAAATTAATAAAAAAATGCTACATAATACTAGAATTAAAAATGTTGACCGTTTTTTTCTATGCAGTGTCCGCATTTCCTTTCAACTGTTCTGATTACCCGTTGAATGTTATTTCTATTTATATTTTCTAGAATATTTCGGGTTCGCTGCTCAAGAACTTGCCTATTTTCTGGGGGGTCAAATTCGTATATTTCATTTTTCGCACATCCCCATAAATAAAAATCCAACGGCGTGATATCCGGGGATCTAGCTGGCCAGCGGACAGGACCACTGTTGGATATTACGTTTTCACCAAAAGTTTTTGTTAAAAAGGTTTGTACATCCCTGCTGTTATGTGCAGGACAACCGTCTTGCTGAAACCACAAGCTATTAAACTGATCATCTGGCACAGTTTCTCGAATGGCAGGAACGATTTGATTCTGTAACATGGCAAGGTATCTTGGGCCTGTCAGTGTCTGATCAAAAATAAAGGGACCAATGAGACGATTTCCTAAAAAGTAATGGAAAATATTAAATTATAAGCAATTCAATTAGACTATGTTTATCTTACCAAGCATCCCGCACCACACATTAAAACCAAATCGCTCTTGCAGCCTGCGTGGATCGCGTAGTTGCGGATTTTCAATAGCCCAATAATGGTGATTTTTTTTATTAAAAATGCCACAGTTTGTAAAATGAGTCTCATCTGACCAAATGACTTTATTGCAAAAAGCGGGATTTTCTCGGCATCTATTGATATACCAATTACAAAAAACAATTCTTCTTTCGAAATCACCTGCTTGAAGTCCTTGCACAATTGTTGGCTTGTAAGGACGATATTTAGTTACTTTTAAGACGCCATGAACAGTAGATTTTGGAATTTGAAGTTCTGTTTCGCTTCTTCTTGTAGATGAAGTTGGATTTTCATTAAAATATTCTAGGATTTGCCTATTGCGTTGCTCGTTGTCTTTTGCATACTTCTTTGTGCGAATCTTATTAAAACTGCCAAACTCAAGCAAGTTTCTAACCAGCGTTTGAAAATAAATTCTGCCAGGCTGCCGTCTTTGGGGGTACGTGTCAAAATACACATCCATGGCCCTGTTTGCATTTCTTTCATTTTTAATATAACACACTAACATATCAAACATTTCTTCATTAGAAAAGTTTAACGCCATTGTAATCCTTATTAAAACAGCGATGAATGTTAAATAAAACTTAAACGTTGCATTTTTGACAGATTAAAAGCATTCTATTATTTCAAAACCAAAGCCTACTTGAGCAAAGATGTTAGTGTTATCTGCGGCTGGTCATTTGAACATTTGTGAACATTGTGCAATGTTATTGAGTAGTTTTTACTAATTTTTTGTAGAACTGGATGTTGAATTACATATTGCCTTTTAACACTATTAATTTTTAATTTTTTACTTTGATAATTCCAAAAAACGTTTAAATATTTCTTCTACGCACTTTTTGCACCTTTAGTAATAACCTAATTACAAAGTGTGATACACCGTTGAAAAGCTAAAGAAATACTCTTTTCAAAACTGTTAAAATCGAATATATCAGCCATAAGAAAAAACAAAATTGATGATGGTTCTAAAAAATCGAAACGTCGTATGTAAAATCTTGACTTAATAGGTGCACTCTACGTAAAAAGTTGCCTTAATAATGTTCTTACAGATTTTAAAAATTTTCATAAATAAATAAATTATAGGACTTTTTCTAAAATGCAGTTTTTTGGTTTTTTCAAAATATCTCAAAAACTAAAAAAGATAGAATCGCGAGCAAAACGGCGTTAAATTACAAACATAACTGTCTAAAACTTTCTCCATTTAAACGTTTTTGTAACTCTCACGGTTTCCGAGATCCCAATACTGTGATAACCAATTTCGGACACACTGTATATATATATATATATATATATATATATATATATATATATATATATATATATATATATATATATATATATATATATATATATATATATATATATATATATATATATATATATATATATATATATATATATATATATATATATATATATATATATATATATATATATATATATATATATATATATATATATATATATATATATATATATATATATATATATATATATATATATATATATATATATATATATATATATATATATATATATATATATATATAGTGTGTCCAGTAAAAATTTTATTCTCGATAAAAGTTGGTGCATCTAAAGAAACTACAGGGGGAATAAACGTATTTCCAAAATATTCATCAGTACACGAGGGACGATCAAAAATATGAAAAATTCATAAGAGTAAAATGGCATAGAGAGAAAAATTGTATTAAGAAAAGTTTCTAAGAATTAAAATACATGCCCTTATATGGAATTGTGTAAAAAAATCTTCAATTTTGTTTTTTTCGGGGACAAAATTCAATAAAAAATTGAAGCATTAGGGGAAAAAGTTGAAAAAATCTGAACCCTCTTTGTACGGCCTGGAAAAACCTCGTAAAACCCAAGAAAAAAAAAACGCCCGGAACAATATTTCTCTCAATTGGTATATTAAAACAGTAAAAAACAAGGAAATTCAAGGACTGTTTAAATTCAATAAGTTATAACTAAACTTTACAACAACAAGAAAGGGAATATATCATTTATTCGGTTTCATCTCTTTCGATACATTTACACGTTTTCTTTGAAAATACCTCAAGACATTATCCAACATCTGCAGTGTGATAAGGGCCACTGCCAATACCTACTAAACAAGGAGGCCTACCAGCTGAAATTAAAATAGGCCTGACGTCACGTCATCTAGGCCTGGAATCGCCTTCGTAAGAAATGCATTAAAGCATAGACCAATGCAGATTTGCTTATGTGGTATCGTGATAATTGGCCATTAGACGTCTGGCCGACCACCGGCACTTGCTAACCGAAAACAAAACAGTGTGAAACATGGTGTCGTTGTTCGTGAATTAGAGTAAATAAAGTAGTTTTGTCTCCATTTTTGGTGAAAATTTAATTATATTTATTAGTTTTTGTACGTTTAAATTCACGTAAACATGCCGTTTAAGTGTTGTGCACCTAACTGCCGGGGTAATTACAAAACCGGACCAAAAAGTCACGTGTTTAGTTTCCCGAAAGACACTGATTTGCAAAAAAAACGGGTATGAGCAATTCCGCGGGATGATTTAGTGCCCAATAAAACCACTAAAGTGTGTGAGCTACATTTTTCTAAAGGTAGTATAATTGGGGATATTTCAGAACAGGATCCGAGAACAGGTGAAATTATTTCAATACATTTAAAAAAACCCGATTAAAAGAAAATTCTGTACCAACAGTTTTCCAAATTGCCCCAATTATTTGTCAAAAAACTTTCTGGGCCGCAAAAATAAAGATGAAAAAAATAAGAATCTTGATGAACTACATCTTTTGCAAGCGATAGAGCAAAGTAAAGAAGAGTCTAATTTACATAGAAAGGCTACATGTTTTCAAAGTTTTGAAGAGTTTTCAAAAGTATTTCTAAATTTTAATTTAAGGAAAGGGTGGTTTTCGGCAAAGGATAGAGATAATAACTTGGGCAATTGTTATAAATAGCGATTTAAAATTAGAAACATTTTTATATGGTCAATATGTTTGTGTTTCAATAATAAATTTAAAATCACTATTTTTATCTAGCAGTTTGGATGAAATAGAAAGTTTAATTGACACAATTTACAATATGATGATGTCAATACCCATAAATCTTGATAGCGACATTCCCGATCCTAGTGAAACTCGTGATTTACACCATACCGAGTCAAGTCAACTCCCCAGTACTAGTATTAGTTAGTATTTTGTACATTTAGTGACAAACTATTGAAGCATGAAACAAACCATTGAAGCATGGTTAATCACTTAGTTTAAAGGCTCTATTTCCATCATCTGTTGACAGACAAAATGTAAAATTAGCTCTTAAAATCTTTAATCCCTTTATTATATAGGTTCTAATAGGTTTTGTTAAAAATTTGTCACATTCACAAGATACCGGAAACATTATTAGTATTATATTAACATGGTGGAAAATTGTAAACGTAAAAACTCTCCTTAAGGAAAACATTTGTTAGATAAATATCAGGAACCTTTTACCAAACAAATACTAACAGCCCCTAATGATCCTAAATTTTGTTTTTTGCTAAAAGTGCAAAATTAGCTAGATACTTGGAGTCCAACTAATTTTTCAAATACACTGACTTGACAAACCCAGACTGCATTAAACCATACCATTCATGGGCTTCTTGAAGTTACTGAGTACTGTTTAACTGAGCTTAATATGAATTATGTATTACTGGGCAAATTTCAAGCAGAAGGGCGTTTTGGAAAATATAGGCAATTAGCAGGTGGTCATTATCATATCTCAGTTCAACAGCTATATGAATCAGAAAAAAGACTTAGAATTCGTGTTATCTCTAAAATCTAGACAATATGGGGACGTTAATATAAATCAGTTCTTCGAACCTCCTGAATGTGAAACACAGTCATTAGACACCAATTTAAATTCTGAACATGTTAATAATTTATTATCTAAAATCATAGTTACACAGTCTGATACCGAAGCTATACAATCAGAACTCCCAGTAATAACCTATTTAAGCGGATATTGCTACTATATTGTTTTTGAAAAAAATATTTGTACTTTTTGCAAAGGAAACTTACTCTCAATGAACCTTGTGTTGTAGAGAATTCTTGTAATGTAATTAATTCCTTAAGTAGAGCTGCTCTTTTATATCCTCGAGAACAGGTGGTAGATGTAGTTTCAACCCCATATATTATATTTAAAAAGCTAATTGATGAAGATACATTTTTGGATATTTACAACAAAAAATCTTTTCCTCGTGAGTTGTTTTTAAGTTATTTTAATAAAAATACACTTTTAACTCCTTTTGACAGTTGTAAAAGCCACCTAAAAATTAATGTTTCAAAAATCTTTTTTAGTAGCATTTTAAATACATTTCTTAATAATTATTGCTCTAAACATAATCATAATTTATTAAATAAAAACAAAAAAAGGAAACTACAGACTTTTAATAAAAAGTTTGGCATTTTTGTATTGCTAGGAAGCAAATCAATACAATCTTGTTTAGAATTTAGCAAATAACAACCTATTATATTCTTGATCGTATAGACTCACCACAGCACAGGCATATACTTACTTATACCCGATTTTGACAAGTTAAATTAATAAGCTATTGTATTTTTTATCATAAGGACTCGCCACAGGCATACATTACTTACCTAAACTTGAAACCGTACCCGATTTTGACGAAAAACTCGGCTTTGACAATTTAATAATTGGCTAAAATAGGACAATGAGTAAGCAAAAAAATCATAGCGACATATGTTTGAAATTTTTTGCGTTAGATCCGGGCAAACGTTGTCGGGTAAGAACACGGAGGGGTTTAGTGGGTAAGGCTTTACCGAGTCTCACACTGTTCTGGAGTGCCTTATGCATAATAGTTCGTGCGTAAATTCATTCCTCGTCGTGTAACAAGAAAAAAAAACAGTAATCGCTTAAGAGTCGCCTTTGGCATTTTAATTCTATAGCGAAACCGAATAAATTTGACAGATTCAAAAACTCGTAAAATAAATCCTATAAATTGATGTTTATTTGCTGAAATTAAAGACAACTGCTCATTTAAATATGTCCCTGTAAATAACCCGTACCTTCTAATGAAGGTATTGAAATAACATGGTCCTAAATTTGATGAAGTCATGCGTAAGCGCGTAGGCCTCGTTGTTTAGTAGGTGCTCTTCGAATTTCATTCTCTAACACATAGAGGTTCTGAAATGGTCTATTAGCATAAACCTTTTGTTTTAAAAAGCCCCAGAGGAAAAAACCGAGAGGCGCCAAATCGAGCGACCTCGGTGGCCATGTATAATTCGAATACCTTCCAATCCACCTTCCATTGAAATTTCTTTCCAAGTACTCTCTTAACATTTTGGGTGCTATGGATAGGAGCCCCATCCTATTGAAAGCACATCTTATTTTTTTCTTCCAGTGGTATTTCTTCCAAAAAATTGCTTATTTCACGTTCTAGAAATTGTAAGTATCTCTAAGAAGTTAAATTTTCTCTGAAGAAAGAAGGACCCACAACTTGGTTATTAAATATTCCACACCATACATTCGTTTTCCTTGAATATTGGCTTTTACATTCGATTGTAAAAGTGCGGATCCTTGTCACCATCATCGACAATTTTGTGAAGAGACTACACCATTAGTACTTTTGTCGCGTTAAAAAAAAATTTAAACTTTGATCATTTTGATATTCGAAGTAGACAGCTATAATTATGTATTTTGTTTTTCCAAAGCCACCTACCCTATTTCATAACAATAAGTAGTATTGCATTTTTTACTTATACAGCCGGTTGCACAAAACTTAATTGCTGTTTAGATTATTTAACCGAGTTTTCGCATTGGACAAGCTCTTATAGAAATCTAGAAACTCGCTGTCAAATTTGACATTCTGTTAAACATTCTAACCTTTAATTGAGCTTTCTACAACCGGCCGATAGCGTTTTAATGCTATACCAATTTTGATTTTATTTTCATCATATAAGATGCTAATATTGAAAAAAAAATCAAATTATTTCATGGAGTTCAGAGACCATAGGAATAACAAAAATGGAAAACCATGTAGTTTTGTTTTTTTTTTTTCGGTAGTGTGCAACAACCCTAAATATGAGGTTGACAATCGTACGGCAACTATAAAAATTCCCTTATGAACAGTACTTTTTTAAAGTTTTTATTTTTCATTCTATGTACGTTTAGTATATAGCTCTAAAATGAATGATTTTTTGTTTAAATTCCAGTGGCGTATCACCTAATTTTAAAAATGCTATAAAAAAACAAAATTGAAGATTTTGTTACACAATTCCATATTTGGGCATGTATTTTAATTCTAAACAACTTTTCT